>CAUYUJ010011079.1:97500-155000 GCA_963575745.1 Prorocentrum cordatum
CGAACGACTCACACCAGGACGAGAAACCCCAAACGACTCAAACCACGAGGAGCGCTTTCTCTCCCTCCTCCTCCGCCTCGTCCTTCTCCCGCTCCCACCACAAGGAGGATGTACAAGGAGGCGGGAGGAAGGAGGAACAGGGGAGATATGCGGGGGCAGGCGGAAACACGCCTGAAAAACACGACTGTCGGCATGCTTCGCAAGAGCTGCTGTTTTGAGATGGGCTGGTGGGGATACGCGAAGCGTAAAGAATTTCCTCACCCGCTGGCTTAAAACTGCCACCGAAATTTCCTCACCCGCTGGCTTAACACTGCCACCGAAATATCCTCACCCGCTGGCTTAAAACTGCCACCGAATTATCCTCACCCGCGGAAATAAAACTGCCACCGAAATATCGTCACCCGCTGGCTTAAGACTGCCACCGAAATATCCTCACCCGCTGGCTTAAAACTGCCGCCGAAATATCCTCACCCGCTGGCTTAGAACTGCCACCGAAATATCCTCACCCGCGGGAATAAAACTGCGACCGAAATATGCTCATCTGCCGGCTTAAAACTGCCGCCAAAATACCATCACCAGCGGAAATACATCTGCCACCGAAATTTCCTCACCCGCTGGCTTAAAACTGCCACCGAAATATCCTCACCAGCTGGCGTAAACTGCTACCGGAATATCCTCAACCGTGGAAATAAACTGCCACCGAAATATCCTCACCCGCTGAAACACCGAAATATCTTAAACTGCTGGCTCAAAACTGCCACCGAAATATCCTCACCCGCTGGCTTAAAACTGCCACCGAAATATCCTCACCCGCTGGCTTAAAACTGCCACCGACATATCCTCATACGCGGGCTTAGAACTGCCACCGAAATACCCTCACCCGCTGGCTTAAAAATGCTACCGACATATCCTCACCCGCGGAAATAAAACTGCCATCTAACGGCCTGGTGGTTCAGTTCACTCTGTCTACCTCGCGAAAATCAAATTACGGGCTGCGCCCGTAAAACAAGAAGCCTCTCATAACCAAAAATCCAATATACTTCCTCCCGGGGTCCACGTAGGCCCCTTTTCCTAGCCGCGTCCAGCCCAGGCGACGAAACCCCCTCTCGAAGAAGAAGGAGAAGGAGAAACAACGAAAACAACTTCCCACGCCAAGTTCATAAAACAGCTCAGAAGTTCGGGGTTGGGAATCCCGTCGTTGCATCCACCGCGTTCGGAGGAGCTCCCTGTAGGGCCACAAAAAGCGTGAAGGGTGTGCCAAAATTGGTGCGGTGGGCGAATGCGAACGCAGCCATTGGGGCCGTCGGTTGAGCTCCCTGTGGGGCCATGAAGCGTGTGAGGGGTGTGCCAAAGTGGGTGCGGTGGGCGCATGCGAACGCAGCCGCTGGGGCCGCTGGTGGAGCTCCGTATGGGACCACGAAGCTGAGGGGCGTGCCAAAATGGGTGAAAGCAGCCGCTGGGGTCGTTGGTGCAGCTTCGGCCACGAAGCGTGTGAAGGGTTTGCTGAAATGATCGCGGTGGGCGCATGCGTACGCAGCCACGGGGGCCGTCCGTTGAGCTCCATGTGGGGCCACAAGACGTGTTAAGGGTGTGCCAGAATGGATGCAGTGGGCGCGTGCGAACGCAGCCGCTGGGGCCGCCGGTGGAGCTCCCTATGGGGCCGCGAACGTGTGAGGAACAGGCCAAGATGGATGCGGTGGGCGCATGCGAACGCAGCCACCGGGGAGTTCCCTATGAGGCCTCGAAACGTGTGAGTGGTGTGCTGGGTGCGGTGGGCGCATGCGAACGAAACGGCCAGGGCCGTCGGTGGGGAGCTCCCTTATGAGGCCACGAAACGCGTGTGTGTGCCAAAAAATGTACGGTGGGCGCATGCGAACGCAGCTACTGGGGCCGTCGGTGGACCTCCCTGTGGGGCCGCGAAACGCGTAGGGGTTTGGTGGGCGCATGCGAACGCAGCTACTGGGGACTTTGGTGGAGCTCCTTGTGGGGCCGCGAAATGTGTGAGGGGTGTACCAAAATGGGTGCGGTGGGCTTTCGCGAACATGGACCATCGGTGGAGCTCCCTATGGGGCCACGAAACAAGTGAGGGGTGTGCCGAAACAGGCACATGCGGAGGGCAGAGGCAAGGAGGGGGAGGAGGGAGGGGAGGAGGAGAGGAGGAAGGAGGAAGGAAGGAGACGCGGGGCGTTGTCTCTTCATAACGAGGACCCAACACCACAGGGTGGTAGGGGAAAAACGCATGAGGTACCGCGAGACACTGGCATGCGGGCGGTGGCACTGGTGCCACGAAACTTGTGATGTACCGAAATGGGCGGCGGGGACACATGCGGGAGGTGGCACTGGGATCTTCGGTGAGGCTCCCTGTGGGGCCACGAAACGTTTGAGGGGGGTGCAGCAATTAGTGGTGGGGAAGCATGCGGGCCCTGCCACTGAGGCCTTCGGTGGAGCTCCCTGTTGTGAGCACTGCCGAAATTGGTGGTGGGGAGGCATGCGGGTCCTGCCGCTGGGGCCTTCGGTGGACCTCCCTATGAAGCCACGAAGCGTGTGAGGTGCGTGTCGAAACGAGGCTGACGCCATCAAGCGGACGGTGCCACTGGGGCCTTCGGTGAAGCTCCTTATGGAGCCACAAAATGTGTGAGGTGCGTGTCGAGACGAGGCTGACGCCCACAAGCGGACGGTGCCACTGGTGCCTTAGCTGGAGCTCCCTATGGAGCCACGAAGCGTCTGCGCCGCGAAATGTGTGGTGGGACGCATGCGGGCCCTGCCACTGTGGCCTTCGGAAGAGCTCCGCGTGCAACCACCACAGGCGTGAGGGGTGTGCCGGAACGGGGGTGACGCCCACATGCGGACGGCGCTACTTGGGCCTTCGGTGGGGCCCCCTAGGAGCCACGACACGTGTGAGGGGCGTGTCGAAACGGGGGTGACGCCCACATGCGAACGCAGCCACTGGTGCCTTAGCTGGAGCTCCCTATGGAGCCACAAGACGAGTGAGGGGCGTGTCGAAACGGGGGTCCCGCCCGCATGCGGACGGTGCCACTGGTGCCTTAGCTGGAACTCCCTATGGAGCCACAAAACGTCGGAGCGGTGTGTCGAAACGGGGGTGACGCCCACATGCGGACGGTGCCACTGGGGCCTTAGCTGGAACTCCCTATGGAGCCACCAAACGTGTGCGTGGTGTGTCGACACGGAGCTGACGCCCACATGCGGACGGTGCCACTGGTGCCTTAGCTGGAGCTCCCTATGAAGCCACGAATTGTGTGAGGGGCGTGTCGAAACGGGGCTGACGCCCAGATGCGGACGGTGCCACTGGTGCCTGAGCTGGAGCTCCCTATGGAGCCACGAAACGTGTGAAGGGTGTGTCGAAACGGGGGTGACGCCCAAATGCGAACGGTGCCACTGGTGCCTTAGCTGTAGAGCTCGCTATGGAGTCACGAAACGTGTGAGGGGCACGCCGAAGCTGATGGCGATGATGGTGACGATGACGGCGATGATGATGAAGATGATGGTGATGCTGGCGGTCATCCAATGCTACTGATGATGACGGTGATGATGGTGATGATGACGCCGATAATGATGACGATGATGACGAGTATGATGATGATGAGGATGGGAGGAAGGAGGGGGGAGGAAGGAGGAAGGAGAACGCAGGGCGCTATCTCTGAAAAGAGAGGACCCAACACCACAAGATGGTACCATCACCCAGAACCCCCTCAGCCCCCACGAACTTGCAAGCACTTACCACCATTGATAAAGATGGGCTGACGGAGTGGCCGAAGCGACTAAGTCAATTTGTATAACCTAAGTTAGGCGGCCTGACCTGGTTACTATACTGCTGTGCTCAGCGCCGTTGTAGACCCCATGCTTAGTTATCAGCGATGCTCGGGGAGGGGTGGCCGAGTTTATGCGAGGTCATCACAACCTAAGCCATAAGAGCCTTCATGCACACAACAGACCCTGGGTTGCACCATGGCGTTTCAGGGGCGAATGATGTTAGATTGGCGGTGCATCGCATGTCCTAAGATGTTTGACTTGGTCTCTAACCGCGAGAACCATTGAGTAAGTTGTGGGAGATGTGGAAACTTGTGCGAATGTCAGCGAATCAACGCCATGCATTTGCAAATGCTGACGTGTTGTAACAAGACTGCCACGGTTACAGACAAAGCGGCCTTTCCCGCTGACATTTCAGGGGGCTCCCCGAGGCCCGAACAAAGTCAACACACGATCGGAAACGTTGAGTCATCGAGACGGGGGGGGGGAACATCATGAGACCCCCAGGGGCGCGCTGGGAGGTTTACAAGGGGCAAGACGAGCTCAACACCAGGGGCGGGGGGAGCCTGTATGGCGCGAAACTCGTACCTTTCGGGTGAACTAGCGCTCTTCTTGACAAATAAGATTGCTACTGCTCGACTGCTGCTGCACATATTTCGAGATGGTCTTCGTACCTTGGTGAGAGTCCCGAATCGATCGCTCCCCCATGTCCTTGATGTTGGAAAACTAGGGGCGTCGTTTGATCGTTTTCACCTTTCCCGTTTTCGGCCAATCACAACGGAAACAACAACGGCTGCCCAAGACAGAAACGGCACGGCAATACAAAACGAAACGAATCCAAAACAACGCGAACGAATCCCAAGACGGAAAACAAGTGACCCTAAACGACGAGCAAGAACACGCCGATTCCGACAACGGGAAACACGCCAACAACGTTTTTATCATCAGCCGGCCCCCCCCTGCCACTACCGGCTGTCCTACTTGGTCTTGAACCGCATCTTGCCGTCGGCGTTCTTCTCGAGCACGCCCCCGCTGGACTTCTCGTCGCCAGCCGCCTGCGGCGGCGGGGCCCACGGGAGGAGAATCGACGGCACACAGTCAACGCCGTGCGCGGCAGCTCGGCACAGGAATGATGATGCCTGGGAAGGGCGTGGGGGCAGAGGGGCCACCCTCATGTCTTATCCGGCAATGAATAGGTTAGCTAGGCTCCCCGTTGTGCGAACTGAAACGACGCCAGGCACACCAGGAACCTCACACGAGCCGACATGCGATGAGCAAACCCGTGCAGTGAAGCTTGGTGAGAAATGAAGAAGCGAACGTGCCACATGCAAATGCCCTTGCAGCGAACCTTGGCCAGAAAGAAGAAACGAACGTGCCGCATGCTAACGCTTTCCGAAGCCCGAAGGGCACACAGCACGACGAGAGGAGGCGAGGGGGAGGGGGAGGGGGAGGGGGAGGGGAGGAGGAGGAGGAGGAGGAGGAGGAGGAGGAGGAGGAGGAGGAGGAGGAGGAGGAGGAGGAGGAGGATAGGGGGACGACAAATAACATAAATATATCAACTCGGAGGTCCGCGCGGATTTTTTGAATCCGCAAAATCCGCGCAGACCTCCGAAAATCTATGTTTATGTCACTTTTCGTTCTGCTAGAGGACAAGGGGGTCAGGGGGAGAGAAAGCCCATGCCTGCACGGTTTCCCCCGGGGAAGTAGGAGGAGGTGGTGGAGGAGGGGGAGGAGGAGGAGGAGGAGGAGGAGGAGGAGGAGGAGGAAGAGGAGGGAGGGAGGAGGAGGGGAGGAGGAGGAGGACAGGAGGAGGAGGAGGAGGAGGAGGAGGAGGAGGAGGAGGAGGAGGAGGAGGAGGAGGAGGAGGAGGAGGAGGAGGAGGAGGAGGAGCGGAGGAGGAGGAGGAGGAGGAGGGGCCGCCTAAGCCATTCGGAGAAACCCTCCAGCCATGCCCACGCACTCGGAAAGCCTCCACGAGCGCAACTCCCCTCGGAGCGGAACTATACCAGACTTACTACGACACCGCACGGCGGACGAGCGGCAGCGGCACGGAGGGGTGAGCAGAGGAGGTAACGATGCGAACAAAAGCACATCGTCCAACTACAGAAAGGGGCCCGGGTACACACACACACATAAGTACACGCAAATCACAGGATTCCCCAGATGTTGCATAGTTTCTGGATTTTTGTCTTCCCCCCCCCTGTCCATATTGTCAAATCTTCTCCTGGGAATCGACGATTCATTGTGTCCGTGTCCTGGAAATCGACGATTCATTGTGTCCGTGTGTTTTTTCCTCTCCCGATTCAGTAGGGGCCCGTCCACAAGAAATCTTCCACAAAAAACCCAACCCTGAGACCTCAGGACGTCCATGTTTTTTTTGTGTGGGGACGTCGCGCCTTCCATCGCAAAACCATCAAAACCCAAGAAACCCAGGGCACCCTCGAGGCAAGCAGGGTGTTTCTTGGCATGGGCCCCCACTGTATCGTTCGGCCGGGCCGGCCGAGCAACGAAAAATCAGGACGCAGTTTCTCCCAAGAAGGGGTCGTGAGGAAGGCAATAGAGGAGGGGAGGCAACAGAGGAGGAGGAGGAGGAGGAGGTGGAGGAGGGGAGAAGGTGGACACGGGGGGGCAATGAGACGAGCGGGAGGGGAACTCCGATCGGCGGCTGGGCGCAGCGCGCCCCGCAAGCCGTCGGTCACGCAGCCGGGACAGAGGGATGAACGTTCTCAATTTCGACTCCAACCCTAGCGGCTAGCCTGACTTGCCTGGCCATCCGACACAAACAGGTGTTGGCAGAGACGCCCTGTGGCGATCTGAACGGTGCCGCCGAGCGCGCGAAGGCACGTGAGGTTGGGCAGCGTGATTGGTTGCCAAAAACGCCTCGGGTATCTATCGACGGCGAGCGAGGGGGGGTCTGCTGCACAGAATCAGGAGGGAAAGAAACACACAGACACAAATAATCATCGATCCCGAAGAACATGCGGAAAATATAGGAATAAGACTGGGGGGAAGACGAATATACGGAACAGATGGGAAAACAAAGGGATTCCTGGGACTTGTGTCTGTGTTATCTGTGTCCCTGGGCCCCTTTCACACAAGCTGGACCCAACGAAATCTGATGATGAAATTCGTTGGTGCACAAAGAGAAGCGGCACTAAAGCAGGCCTTCGACTTCCCTTCCGGGCGCGATTCATCGACCCTCCAAGGCCTCACAAAAGGGGATCAAAACGGGTGTCTGGGTTTCCCTCTGGGGGAGGGGGGCGTCTTTCGACCCTGTGCCCACTTATGAGGGCAAGGGTCCTACATGGCCAAACTCGAGCGACAACATGCGGCAGCGCACGAAATGGCGTTCACAAAATGTTGCGTTCGTTTTCGCCCTCCAGGCCAGAGGCGAGGAGAAGGGGAAGGAGGAGAATTGATTGATGGCGCCACTAAGCGGGCTTTGCCAGCACTCAGTCGCATGGATGCTAGACCAGGCTTCTGAGAGATGGCAATGGCAGCAGGTCATCGCCACCACCAAGCTACCAGAGCTGGGCGATGGCTTCCTGATCGAACCAGTTCTCTCCTTCCTCGAGAGTCGATCCCCCACTCGACTCCAAGCAGCGGTCGTACCTCAGGTCAGTCATCTTGGGCGCTCAGTGGTCGCAGAAGAGGCTACACGAGAGCTTCCCTGCAGCAGTTAGTAGCCCGTTTTGCAGGGTTTGTGGCAGTAGGGAAGGCACGCTTTACCATCGTCACATCAGTTGCGAGGATCTGATTTCGATTGGGCGTGCGCCAAAGGGAGCGCCAGGACGTCGCATGCCCGAGGAGCCCACTGAGCTGATTGAACTGATTGGTTCACGCGTGCTGTTGCCCTTCAGTCGCCAGCCCATGCCGCCTCCACGAGTCCCCACGCAGATGTACTTGGGGAGCTCGGAGGACCTCACTGGGGACCTGTTCCTAGAGGGGTCCACACTGGTACATGACATTCCATGCTGTTGCATTGCGGGATGGACCGCGGTGGCCCTCGGGCCTGACCCTCCGCATCCTGCCTCGTTGCGCTCCTTTGCGAAAACAAATGTGCTAGCAAGAGGCCTCGAGGGCCCAAGTCACTGCAGTGACGGATCCGTGTTGATGGTGTTTCGTCGAGCCTTGCAAGTGGCCAATACTCTGGTGAGTTGTCTCTCTGTCAGCGAATCTGTAGTTGAAGGTATCCTGAAGAAGGATCAAAGTGTATGCGCAGATGTGCGCAGCGCGCATGCCAACCTCTGGGAGTTAGTATGGGCCCGAGCGGACGACTGGGGGGGTCGTCGTTGTCGGAAGGTGGCGTTTTCGAGATCGTCAAGATCAAGGCGCATGCTTCTCCCGAGCAGCGGATTGCTGCTGGTATGTCTTCGCGCACGGTCCCGGGCAATGACGGATGCGTGGGCCAAGGGAGTCACCAAGTATCGCAAGGTTGAGCTGGCTCACACTGCACCCGCCATGCCCAGGCCACTCGGCTGGTGCGAGCGACCCCCCTTCAGGTCGCCACGGCAGGCGCCCGTCAGGTGCCGCGCTCGACCGCGACGCGCTCGGCAAGAAGCAAGTCAAGGCTGCCAATGCCCTCGCCAGCTCTCGGACGTCCATGCCCCGTGCATTTTAGGCTTCGTGCGTGCATTTTTCCCCGATGATCGAGGATGCTCCTCGATGGCCCTCGCCGAACAACAAAAACACACGCCCGAGCCATACCAAGCCAGGCGCCCGTCAGGTGCCGCTCGACTGCGACGTTTTCGGCAAGAGGCAGCTCGAGGCTGCCCCGTGCCGCGCGCAGGGAGGAGCGCGAGGCCTGCGGCCGCCGCCCCCTCCCTCGCTGCCTGCTCCCTCCTCCCAACTTTGTCCCGCGTCCGCGCTCCTGCGTGGTCAGTGATTGGGGCGCACGGGCCGAAGAGGTGGAGTACCAATGGTTCGACCGAGCTGGAGGACCAACAAAGAGGAGGACCAACGAAGAGGTGGAGGACCAACGATGGTTCGACCGGGGTGGAGGACCAACGAGGAGGTGGAGGACCAACGAGTGTTCGATCGAGGTGAAGAGGTGGATGACCAGCGGAGAGGTGGAGCTATGTTCCGCGCCCACTGTGGGGCAAAGACCTCGGCCCAGGGGTGCAAGCTGTCTCGAGTGCTCCCAGCCCACTGCCTGGGGTAAGCGGATGCGTACGGGGCTCGAACGAGGTAAGCTGTTCCACAAGGGCTAGTGGGTCCCGGACGATACCCGCCCAATTGAGTCTCCCGAGCTGCAACTCGTTTGGCAGTTGTAGTTTGAGCCTTGAGGGCTGGGTGGCACGAGCCCTTTGGTTCGCCATCTGCGTCTCAGGAGGAGGAGGAGGAGGGGAAGGAGGAAGATAAGGAGGGGGGACCAAGGCGCCCTAGGCCCCCTCCACTCCTCCAGTTGGATGCGCCCTGGTCAGTACCCTAATTGTTGTTGAGTCCTGTGGCGCAGCATGTCTGCTGCGTGCCGCCTGCGCTGGCTGGTGCAGGCAAGAGCCGCTAGCGCGCGGGCGGGCTCCTGCTGCCGCTCGTTCTCCACCCTTTGCGTCCTCTTTTTAACTCTGTGGCTAGGCTTCGACCCACCCGCCTTGCGACCGACCGAGGAGGAGCAGGAGGAGGAAGGGCGGGACCAATGCCACTGTCGCCGAACGCTGCTATTGCAGTCGCGCCGTGTCAGCGGCACTCCATACCTGCGAGAGCGCCGGCGCGCGTGGCTGGGAACGCGACCTTGCACCCAGCAAGCAAATAACTCGGGCTAGCCGACGCACCGCCTCCGGGAGGCAGGAGGAGGAAGAGGAGGAGGAGGAAGAGGAGGGCTGGGAGGGGGAAGTCGGCCGCGAGGTCAATCAGCCTGACACGAACGATGGGCCCCTCCCCTTCGGGAGGGGCGGACCGGGTCACCCGCCCTCCCCTTCGGGATGGGCGGCCGCTCAGCAGCAGCCCACTCCACCACCCTAGTCGGCGGTATCGATGGGCAGCAGCCGGGCGGCGCAACGAAACGCACGCCCGCGAGCTGCGCTCGCCCGCTGCGCTCGCCCGCAGCTCGGGCGTTGGCAGAACTGGGTTCAGTGGGACCTGGTTCAGAAGGGTGTACTGGTGGACGCCACCCCCCGCCCGTTCCACTAACTGAACCTGCCGTCACCGGAAAAAACACCAACTATGGCAAACCTGGTTTAGTGATTCTGGCCAATTTAGGGGCTCCAGGGCCCTACTACTAACCGGGTCACCTTACCTGAGGTCCCAACTTTACCCGAGCAGCGCTCGCCCGCAAACGCCGGCGCGAACACTTTCGCCGAGGTGTGCCCACTCGGGCCAGCTTCAAGCTGGCCTGGTGGAGCGCATTGGCCGTCAGCGAGCCAGCCGCCACAGGATGTCGCGCCTGGCAGTGCACCCGGTGTACCGCCGCCGTGCGCACCGCGGAGAGGAGCGCACTTCTTTATTTTCGGCGAAAATGGGCATGATATTATAGGGGGGGAGGGGCCAAGGGGGGATACAATGCAACGCCTCCCCCCCCCGCCGTGCGTACGGCGGCAGTACCCGGAGCGCACTGGGGGGGAGAGGGGCGTCACGTTATTAGAAGGTGGGAGGGGGGGCCGGGGGCTATAATGCCCATTGCCCCAAGCAACAAAAAAACACGCTCGAGGGCGAGGGCAACTCTGGACAGGCTGCCCGGCGGCCGGTCGAGCAGCAGGAACGCGCCGAGGCATTTCGCCGCGGAGGGAAACGCCATTCGGCGCCACGCGAACGTGTGCACGACTGGGCAATGTGCGTCGTGCTCGATCGAATCCTACAGCATGCAGCCGAAGATGCACCGACGTCCTTGTTGGAAGCGGCGGCAGGTGCACCACCCACTGAAACACGTCCGCAGTAACGCAGCGCGGCGCGGAAGCAAAGTAGCCTTCCTCATAGCACGCCCCCTTAGAGAAGCCCTTTACAAGACGCGCCAAGAAGGAAGGAATCGAAAAGGGCAGGAGCACGTCCAAGGCTGTTCAATAGACGCCAGGGATGAAGAGTCGGGGTGTTCTTACCTCCCCTGGAGGACGCACGGCCCTTGGGCGTCCCCGTTGCCGCAACTGCAGCGTGCAGCGACGGCCGGCCCAAGCCTGCGGCCGCGTGCAATGGCAGCCTCGACGAACTACGGTGTGGCCCTGCCATCTGGCTCGGCCTGGGTCCTCATGCAAACGCCCAGGAGCACTGAGCCCCTTCGAAACCAGAAGTCTCAATTTGACGCGAATGGTCGGATTTGGCAACGAGGGCACGCGTTCAACCGCTCGAACCTCGCAAGGAGTCCCACATGAGTGGACGGGTGGATAGGGGCATTGCCTCGAGCTGGTATGATGAAGGATGTGGGGACCTATATGAAACCCTGCTCGTGCTTGCTCCTCACATGTCGGCGGCGGTGTTCACCGGCCGAGAGACCAATGAACGATAGACCAAAAAACTCGTGTGTGTGTGTGTGTGTGTGTGTGTGATGCCGGCCTGTGATCGGGATTACAAGTCTAATGCCACCGAATGCGTCTGTGCCTGCATCTGGTTGCATACGGATGACAAGCACAGAGGTACCAATCCGTGCGAACGAGGGGCTCTGCAATGTATAGTGGTGACCACGAATGCCCCCGAAAGGTCGCATCCTCTGAACCCCCATTCCTGCTCCATTATGGTATGCCTGGCCTTGGGATTTCAGGCCACTGAGGCTCCCATGCTTCCCGATCCTCTTCCAACCTGCCACGTGAATCCAACCACGCTCCGAGAATCAGCCCAAGACATTTCCTCGAGAAATCTCCAGGCAGACAAAGCCACGGCTACAGGGGCCGCCCCGAAAGAGGAGGAGGACGCGAAGCCCTCAACCAACACTCGGATTGTGTACTTCGGTCATTGGGAGGACACTGATTCACTCGTTTTCGTCGAGCCTGTGATGCAGCAATAGTTGCTCGAGCCCTATCGCTGCTCCTTTGAGAGACTGCTCTCCGTACTGCACGTTTGATCTGCTGCGAGCCAGATCGGGCGAAATGCGCATACGCAGGCGCCCAGCGGTGAAGCCAAACTCCATCGGGCACCTTTTGGGAGCTGCGCGATTCGCCACGCAACCGGCAACGCAAATACGGCCACGCTGCCCTGATCTAAAACATCTCTGCTCATTGTTGTCACCGTTTTCCTCGCCGAACCGTCGTCGTTGTCGTCGTCGTATTCGTCGTCGCATTCGTCGTCGAGATCGTCGAATCGTAAAAATCAAGACATCCTCGACGTCGCTGCCCGCCTCCACCTTCGGCTCCTCCGCTTTCGGCGCCTCCGCCTTCGCCGCCTCCGCCTTCGGCGCCTCCGCCTTCGGCGCCTCGGGCTCCAGGGCCTCGCCGGGTGAGCGCGTGCAGGGGAATGGCGGCCCATAGGCGACGTAGGCGATGCATCGACGAGGCCGACGTAAAGCAAACAGGGCTCCACATCGAGCCGCATCACCGATGCATCGGCGATACGGAGCGGTCCTTCGACCTCATCTACAATCAAACCTAGAACAGAATAACATGCTTCAAGAACATGAGACCCTCTACCGGCCAAAATGAAGAGCATTCGAGGGTACCCTCCCCAGGGGCCGGAGCGCTTGTGAGAAATCCCTCCGCCTTCTGACAAGGCCTTCGCTTTCTCACTTCCCCCCCTCGCTCGCCGCCAAGAACATCCAACAAACACGCAGAACATTGAGGTACCCTCCCCGAAACGACCTCGATCTTATACTCCGGTCCGACAGTACTCGGAGCCCACTTGGGAGGCCCGTGGATTGTGGGGACCATGGACGCCCAGGGTCAGGCTGCCTGGGTGAAGACGGCCAGCGATAGTGGCCAAGGATGCGGCTGGAGATGCCAGGATTCGGCGGAGAGCCAGGAGGGGCAGTGAGAAGGCCTCATAGTTTTCATAATGCTCGGCCTCTCGGGGGGCCCTTCGCGGGCCTCGGGACCGTCGAATAACGACTCGAGATGAAAACTGCTCCCAAGGAAGTGGTCGGGAAGTCGTGGGCCCGTGTCTCGAACAAAGTGGAGATGCCAGATGTCTCGGAAGCGTGGGGTGCGCCACCCCCCCTTCGACGCTCGGCGGCGAGCGCGGAACGGGGGGAAGTGAGAAGGGGCGGGCCTTCTCAGGAGGCTCGAAAGTCCCCCCGGTCTTCTGAGAAGTGTCCTAAGCTTTCTCCGAAGACACAGAACACTTCTTAGGAGGCGCGAGAGCTTCTGAGAAGTCCCGCCACCTTCTGAGAAAGCCTTTTTGTTTCTGACTTCCCCCCATCTAAAAGAAAAACAAAACACGCCATAAACATACACTTTCGACTCTCCGCCCGAATTTCTTGGATCCGCGCCGGACCCCCCTCTCTGGCGCGCGGAGCGCGCCAGGGGGACCCAGCGCGGATCCAAGAAATCCGTGCGGAGCGCCACAAGTTTATGTTTATGGCGTATGTTATTTTTTTTTGTGTTTATGCTTATGGCATAAAGTTTATGTTGTCCATGGCAATGATCTTTTTCTTCTTCTTGGACCCTCGCTCGCCGCCAAAGGATGGAAGGGCGCCCTTGGGCCGCGACTCATCTTCATGACCCTGTCTGGCCCTGAGATGGGGGCAGGGCAGGACGGGGCAGGGCCCTGCCTTCGGGGGCAGAAGAGCCACCATCACAGCAAGCACCCCTGCAAGCGAAACCCTCGGCAAGTGCTTCCAGGGAGCACCAACGACTGCTTCGGGCCGAGATGGTTCTTCCTTCCTTGATGTCTTCTTCGCGAACCCCACGCCCTTTGCAGGGAGGCCTCTCCCCGGTGAGCGCCGCAGGTTGGGGCGGTGGGGGGGGCACCGTGAGGCGACAACTTCGGCGAGAAGTGCCCCTGGCCCAAGGTGCCCCCCAGCTTTTCGCTCCATTTTGGAGCCCCTGGGGTCCTCTAGGCCTCGTGAGGGGTGCTCTGGAGGCCGCCTGGGCCCCCCCGAGAATCCTGGAGGGCACCTTGGGCCAAGGGCACTTCTAGCAACACCCGAAGAGTGTCACCAGGCTTTAATGTCCTTTGGTGCGCGGCTTGCCGTTCGCTGCGTGCGATGCGACAGCAGCGGCCTGCCTGGTTGGGCTTGGCCCCCGCCGCCCCCCGGCAAGTCGCGCACCGAAGGCAGCCCCGGCGAAGCGCCACTCTTACGTGCACCCAGCACCTGGGCGCCGACTGGCGTCGCCCTTCCCAAAATGCTACCCACCTCATCAGTGCCCCCTCCTGTGGGGGAAACTAACAAATGTACCGACACCGCTGTTCCCCGGACTTTTCCCGCCGTGTATTCCGACCAGGACTCCGTGGCGAACGAGTAAATATGCTCCTCTCCGCCTAATACTCAATTAGAAGATAACTTAGATTGCATGCAACGAACTGTCCGCGCGTACTGACGCTGCGTTTCTGCAGCTGTGTCACTGCTCAAACCAGCCGAACCCGGCTGGCAGGAGAGAAAAAGAGCGCGCTGGGGGCGCGGGCGATCCGTCGTCGTCCGTCCTCGGCCTTCCTCCTCCCTTCCTATTCCTGATCGAATGGTTTAGCTTAGCGGATATCTGTCTTATCAATGTCTCATCTCGCCTCCGCTCTCCCTGAGCAAAGTGAACATGAAATCTTATTTCCTTTGTCATCTTACCCCGATTCTCAGAGGAAAGACTGGTTATCAACCGAAACGCGCGACTCAGTCGACGCGGGGCCATCAGATACAAAAGGGAATCTTCAAGTCGTGCCCCGCGATTCAGTCGCTGCGGGAGAGTGCTACGATAAGACTAACATCGTACCTAATATCTCGAGAAGCGCAGATTGGCGCGTCGAACAACATGATGGACACGAAACAGATACAATCGGTCCTATTCAAGACCGAATCCCTCCTTCGACAATCGCCGATCGGGTCACCAGGGGGAGAAATACTGATGGGATAACCGAAATGTCGGTAGACATGCCCACAGTAGGGGCTCCGATAGGTGATCGCGAGCAAACCCCTGATCCTCACGGGCGACAAGGCGTCACGCCAAGGCCCAGAAGAGGTGCATTCTCTTCCAGGTTAAGTGCCAACTCGACGGAGTCGATAAGTCCCATTCAGAATGCTCCACAGACTACCGCCATTGCCGCTGGCGAAGCCAGCCGGCCAGGAGAAGCCCAAGGGAATCCGAGTGCGTATCCTAACACCCCCGTAGATTGGGTGGGTATGCACATTACTGTCCACACCCCTATAGCACTTAACGGACAATTCGGTCAGGATAGCGACGATCCATTGGACAAAGATCACGAAACATATTCCATGGAAGAAAATCTTGATAGCATCAACAATGGTATTTCCCTGAGCCGAGCGTTGTCCGTGATGCTGGATGAGGACATCCCTGCTCGTGACAAAAGCTGGTCTCCAGATGGATCCGATGAGGACACTAGTACCCTGACGCCTCAGGCGGACAGGACGGAGACTCAAACGAAGCATGAGAGGGAGTCCAACGGGCGAACTCCTGCGCCTAACCTCAAGAAACAACGGAATGAAGACTATGAGCTAAATGTCTCGCCATTAAAAGAAGGCTTCTTCCGCAACGCCACCACCTCAGGCGAGTGGCAACCCACCATTCTGGCTGTTGTTGAGGACGAAGAAATGGTCGGACAACAAAATACATACTCTCAGCTAATCAAACGAGACGAGAAGGATGAGGCGTTCCCAAATGCGCCCAAACCACAAGAAAGTATTTTTGTTCGCCCAAGGTCGAACGCTTCGAGCAGTGGAAGACCCAAAATACCAAGATCAGGGGCGAGGTCTACCTCTAGAAGCAACAGTACAGTCTCTATGATGGAAGTATGTTGGAATCCGAATCCTGGCTGTGCGCCTCAGGCGGAGAACAGATGCCCAGGAAAGGCCAACAAGCCCGAAGGCGCATGTAGGAACCCAGCGTGCAGGAACTGCTCGGACGTTTGTAACAAGTGTAACATGCAATGGCTATGCACGGAGAGCTACCCAATGGACGAACACGACTGCACGTATCTCTTCTTGCAGTCTATTCAAAACCAGGCCAGGCTAGCAGAGGCTAACACTCAGAGAGAGTTTCTGACTACTGAGGCGAATATGGCTGAAAGGGCTCGGATGGACAGAGAAGAATTAATTGAATATGTGATCGAAGCCAGGAAAACGTTTGGGGCTGAACGGATCGCCCTAGCCATGGCCGCTAGAGGGCGTGAACAAGCGCTTATAGAACACCTGTACAACCAGACTGAGGCCGTGAAATGGCAAGTGGAGAGGGAAAAAGAAAACAAATACAGAGAATTAATGACTTCGGAGAGACGGACCGTCATGATGGCGAACGAAGAATCTGCAGACGCTCATACGGTTGCCGCTGCTGTTGCGGTGGCCAAGATAGAAGGAGAACAAATCGCGACAGCCGTGGCGGAACGAGAAAAGCAGGGATTACAAGAATAGCTCAAAGCCGCCAGGCTGAAAGCAGACAACGCCCAAGCTGTAGCTGCAAAGATAAGCAACCAGAACAATCTCTATATAGGAGAGCTTAAGTCGCATGAGGAAGCCACATCGTCTCTTCAGCGTATAATGTCGAGCAACAAAGAATATCCGCCGGCTAAGCCGTTCGGGTCGAACATACACCAACTTTCGACGGCGCAGTCGTCGAGCATCGCGCCTGCCCATATGCAGTTCGACCAAGCGACCGTGGCAAATGCGGGAGCATCGACCATGCTGGTAGGAGGTGCCATACGCCCTCCTCCCGATGGGAATGGAAACACGCTTCCCGTGGACCAGTTTTGTGTCTTTTGCTGTCGACCGAAGACAGACAACTGCGTCGGACGTGGCAGCCCGGCTTGCAACGAGCATATCGATGCGAGTACGAGGAGATGCTCTAGATGCGACCTGTGGAAGAGTGAAAGGTCAGCGGCTAACATGCGAGAAGAAGAGATTGCATCGAACGCGGCTAACAGAGAGATAGGAATGATGAGGCTTAAGGCTATCATCGCCGACCCGAATCCGTATGCTGAAACAAAACGTGAAGTCGGACTCGCATCGAAGTCGTTCGGATTTCCGCTGCTTTCGCAAGAAACCCGCTTGAGACCGTTGTTGCAACAACACTATTATGTCCCAGGACCTGCCCTTGAAGGTCCAGCTAAGCCGAGTGCCGCTGATACAGGACTCCCTGCGAGGATGAGGCTAACTGGACCTAATGAAAATAACACCCTTGCCAATCTCCGCATAACCGATGGAGATGGTCCTAAGGGAACGACGGCGACTAAGTCGTCCGGCAATGCAGGACAGGGCGGAGAAGATGATGACAAGAGCGACGCCCCCAACACTGAGATCGTATCTTCACACGAAGATGATCGCAGCAGAGGACCGCGAAGATCGCCTCCAGGGAGTCCAGGGGGGTCAGACCCCTCTGATGGCGGGGGTGGACGCAGGGGGCCCCATGGCCCCGGCGGACCGCACGACTCGATAGTAATTGACGAGAACACGCCCTTGGATCAGTGGAGACAGGTCGGTAACAATCAGAAAATTGATTTGTTGGACATCCCCGATGTTACGAACATTCGTGAGTGGAAGATGCACGCAATACGCGCCATCGCTGGATCATCGCCCGAGAGCCAGGCGGCACAGCACTGAATTGCCGAGGCTATGGGCCCAGCCGTGGAGGATGAGCAACTCAAGGATGCCGGACGATTCCAGCGTCTCGACCTTATGATCGCAACGAATCTTATCGAGAAAATCAACAAGATGCGAAAGAGTCGATACCAACCTCCTCATCATACTCATTTCCTTCAACAGGTTTCTCGCATGGAATTCAGCGCCCAGGCCGAAGGAAGGCTCACGACTGGACGCGAGATGGTGCGGGCGATTTGTCACTGGTGTTCGGGAAGGTCGGAATTGGGACAACATCGCATGTCGCGTGACCTCTTTAAAGTAAAGATAGACCCGCACAAGCCTGATGCTGACCTGTACCATTCCTACAATGAATGGACAGACGTATATCAACAGCTTTATGGCGCAAAGCCTCCGTCCGATGAGATGAGGGCCTCGATTCATGCACACTTTCTTGAGCAATGCAGAAAGCCGAACAAACGGGATTTTGTATGTAAGTTATATGACTTGTCAAGACAGGCCGGGACAAGGTGTCAAAACTTACGAGTGGCTAATGCTGCAGATTGAAGAAATGATGTTGCGAGAAACAGAAGAATGGAATATCAGCGTGCATGAGGGAACCTTAAACCAACGTGCCCGACAAGCACGATTCGGCGGAGGCAACGACAATCTGAGGAACGCAGGCAACAAAGCCGCCCCGGCAGAGATTGCCACTAAGATGGGACACTCCTCGGACGTCATGAAAAGCAGGAAAACCAAAGGTGAAACCACCTGCAGATACGTTACTAAAGGCGAAACTTGTCCGTGCGCAAGAAAAGGCTGCCCCTTCAATCACAAGAAGCCCAAGAACGCCGCACAAGCTCAGCCGAGCGCGGGGCGAAAGTCAAGTGCTGCCCCTGCCCAGGATAAGAACCCGAGAGGCAGATCGAAGGACAGGCGCCGAAAGGGGCAGGGACGATCCCAGACCCCGACTGGAAACCGAGGGAAAGGAAGACAGCAGAATAATAGAAGCCAGTCGTGTGGGAAAGGCAATAATATTACGTGTTACGCATACTCCCGAGACCCCACGAATTGTCGAGGACCCGAGGACGGGCGCCACAAGGCCCATAGAAAACTAACCGATGCTGAGAAGCTGAAGCGTGACAAATGGGAACAAGCGAAACTTGACGCTGGACAATATTTGGGATATGAGCGTACATCCAAACAGGCCAATGCTGTTGCTGCCGATATCTCTTCGACGGGAAGTAATGGTGGCTCACGAGCCACTAGTGCTGATTCCGACACACGCAAAAAGGATGGAGGGAAGAATAAAGGCGGTGGCAAAGGCAAAGATATGGTCTGTCGCTCTTACAGAGATACGGGAAAGTGCTCACGCGGGACAGAATGCTGGTTCGCCAAGACCACCCCAGCTCATCCAATTACGTGACAGTGGCTCCTTACTGGCGGCTCAGCCGTCAGTGCTGGAGGAATGACAAACATAATTTTGATAATGGTATTCTTTCTGATCGTCCTCGTTCGACAGACGTGGCGAAGCCTGCGTCGGATGAGCAGAAAACGGGGGGGGATGGAAGAGACCCGCTGGTTCAATCAGCTTGGGTGCCGTCGCGTGCCCCGCCCCATTATTCCGGGGCCTTCCTGGGCAAAAACAAAACAGCCCTAATGTTTTGGCTATGGCCTCTGGCGCCGATGGAGGAGACTATTGGGATACCTCCAAAGGTAACTTTCAACAGGACGGCAGGAAACGGGTCGAGAGTCTCGTCGATGTCCTTGCGAATTTCCTGCGCCCTCTTTCTCGGGACGCGATCAAAAAGTACTGGTGCGTTCCCCCTAGTAAAAACTGCATGCGACATCGGGACAGCAACCGATGCAATCTCCGTGTCCGTTTTCACCCCTCTACTGAGGAGCCGACTATCACTTGGAGACAGGCGCGTCGCCACGACTTGAAAGAGTTGCCTTCGAGTAGCAAAGATAGATGGAGGTTCCCAGGAGAGATGCGCCGACAGATGTCGATCCAGTCGAGGGCGTCTGTGGCAGAGGCTTTGATCAGAGCGTCAGACCTGCAAGATCACGTCTGGCATCTCTGGCTGGAAGACGACGAGGGGAAAGAAAGCCCGCGCGGCTCAACTGCTGCTGGATGCACAGACAAAGACGCTGCGTATCTGGGGGCGTTGAGCTTCATTATAGATACCGGGTGTAGGTACAACCTACTTGCGGAGAAATAAATGAGAAGCGCAGGTGCAATGATATTGATACGAAAGCTTCCGCAATCGATCACTCTGAACACTGCCGGGGGAGAATCCAAGGCCCTCGGTTCAGTTCGCATCGCGTGTCCCAAATTTAAGGGTGGTAGTTTTAACGCTCTAGTCATGCCGGAGACCCCGTGCGTGATCTTGGTGGGAGAGCGGCGCATGGATCGCGGCTTTAGTTTCTTCTGGCCAGCTGGCCAAAGGCCCTACCTACTGTTGCCCAACGGCCAAAGAGTGGGCCTAGCCGCTGAGGGCAATATACCATACTTGACCCTATCAGGCAAAGAGGCGCTGGGTCAGTGGATGCGCGCAGCTGCCGCCGGAAGGAGCGAGCCCTTCGAGCGGTGAAGTTGCGTGACGCCGGGCGCCGAGGCATTCCTGGACAACGTGGAATCTGCGGGGGGCCCTCCGCCCCACGCTGTCCAGACTCGCGTAACCATAGACCTGCGCACGCATGAGCTGATTGGTACCCACAGCTACGCTGATGGGCGGCCGACCGAGATCGCGCTCGTTGTCCCGTCTTCGAGAGACTCTGCGGATACCATCACCTACTTCTACTTTTCGCCTCAATTGGCCAGCGAATGCGGTTGGTATCGGACGCCAACCGGCATTGCTGCCTCCAATAGTCTCTCAGCTTTGCCCGACCACGGTCAAGCCGTCGGTCCATTCGACGAGCAGCCCGGCAAAGCCGAGGCTTGTGTTGCCGCATGCAGAAACCATTTTGGGCGTGGAGTTTCAGGATACCTCCCGTACGAAGCGAGTAGAAGACTGGACTCCGATGCGCGCAATGCGACCCCAGGACCCGAGGAGGGTGAAGCTGGAGACGCTGACGGTGTCGACTTGGTCGACGTCGACGCACCGCCAGATTTAGACCCAGACGTTGCGGAGGTTGAGGGGTCGGAGGCCCTTGCCGAGCGGCTCAAAGAGGCCGCAGCCTCCCTACCGCACCTTCTAACTCACACTCCTAAGAACCCATATTGCCCAGTGCGCAATTGGGCCAAATCTATCAGAACACAACAGCGCAAAACGCAGAACAAAGGGCTAAAGGTTCCGCGCCCATACGCTAACCCCACTTCGTTCGGACAACTGACGACGATGGATCATTGGTTTGCGATGGATGAACTCTCGCGGGGACTCCACGACGAGACCGCGTGTGTGACTTTTCGCGACCGAGCTACAGATTTTCTCGCCGCTCAGGGTGTACACGACAAGTATGCGGCTCACGTTTGTGATTTTTAGTGAACCTTAGAGCCCCGGAGGAAAAGTTAGAATACTGTTGTACAGATGGTGCAAGAGAGCTTGCTAGGGCATGTTACGAGCTCAATTTTGCCCATGATCCTACCATCCCAGGAAACAAGAAACAAAATGCCGTCGCCGAGCGTGCGAACGGCGCGGTGCAGACGGGTGCTAGAGCCTTACTCATGCAGGCCGGCCTCCCGCCGCCATATTGGACCTATGCAGGTCGATATTTCTGCTTTTGCTACAATACAAGGACCCCTGCTGAAAAACAGTCCAGCTGGGAAAGACGCTTTGGATGTCAATTCAATGCTCCGCTTCTTCCCTTCGGATCACTTATCCGTTATGCGCCTCCACCTGAGTCCCGTTTCCGCACCGCCAAGACTGGGGCAACGATGATTCCAGGAATATACTTGGGGTATGTGCATAAAGCCGGGGGATTGGTTGGACCTGATAGTTATGTAATACATCTGAGACAATTGGACGGACTGAATATGGAGTCGGGACGCACTCCAGAGGGAAACAACCCACGATCGAGAAGTCTGATCAAGTGTACAGCAACATCTTAGATGGTACTGCAGACGATCAATCGCCTCAGCTTCCTTTGCGACAAGCGTACGAGAAAGCGGCGACGGAGGTGCGTCCCGTCACAATCCCTACAGAAACAGGAGGAGGCGCGGCCGTCTCAGACGGACCGCAACCAGCCACAGGGATAAGACCAGACAACATGTTTAATGCTGATGATCCTGCCAATCCGGTACCATCGCCTCCTCAGGAAGGCGAGGACGCACCGCGTATCGACTCCGAGGCCGATATTGATGACGACGGTCCTGGGGGTTTGTATGTGGGTGATGTGCCTTTGGTAGCTGACGGCAGGGATCCTCAGCGCGACTCCCATCCTGCGGATAAAACCAAAAACTAGGACTCGCACAAATTGAATATCGTTTGGACAGACAGTCCAACTTCTCAGCGGCTAAGCCGCGAATACAGTGGAGTACTTCGAAGACAGGCGAACGAATACAGTGGAATACAGTCCAACTTCTCAGCCGAACGACTCAAAATCTGGATACAACGGAGTATTTCGAAGACAGGCGGATTGTTGCTGGACTTACAAAAGAAGAATTAACTCAGAAACTTCCGTTGGCAGGTCGTCGAAAAACATGTAACATACGAGCTGTTCTTTATTATGGCCCTGATTATGCGCCTATAACCCGTGTGGGTCACAGACCCAGACCCAAAGTACAGTGCCCAATGGTTAAAGAAGTTACCTGAGTCTACCAATCCCGGGATACATCCTGGACGATGGTTCAACATGACCCAATCACAGCGTCGACAGGCCGTGGAACAATACAAGGCTGAAGAGAGAGGGTTCTTCGGTATAGAGGATCCCGGTCCGTGCCTAGGTCTTCTGCGTGATATTGGTCTGGATGTGGAAGACCCACCGACTCCGCCCGATCCCGCAGTGGCTCAGCCACTCGCGGCTATCCCCGAAGCCAGGCTAACTGCACCTAAGGTGGCTGAGCAGCTACGTCGAATAGAGAACGACAGCCCGCGCTACACCCCCGGCAGCGGGCGAGGGGCGGCGCCGCGAAACACCCAGGGCTGTCAAACCACATCTTACACTGACGATTCATCAGAAGAAGACGCCCCTGACGGACACCTGTCGGATGACGAAGACATTTGGTGGAAACAAACATGGTATGGAGGCACTAGCAAGAAACGGGCTACCCTCCGGCTCGGCCGACAGGGATCCCTTGTCCGATGATGAGAATGGGAGATCTGAGGACAACGAAGAGGCAAGCCTGACCTCGAGTCCGGCGGCCGCCGCGTCGCGGCGAAGCGTGCCTCGAATGCCGTTAGGAGATAACTCAGACACAGATATCAGTCATCGCGACAAAGAAAGATTTGATTTGCAATACTTTTATAACCCCTTTACAGACATAATATTTGTCATTGATGATCCTTTCCAACTTCCCAACGACTGGCAATGCGCCCGCATAGATGCCGCTGTAGCCAGGTCTGTCTCGAAAGACGAGGCAAAGGCAAACAAAGACGCTCAAGCTGCCTTGAGAAAAGAGCGGGACAGACTGCGAGACATCGGCACGTGGATTGAAGACGGTGTTAGGGAATATTCCGACGTTGTTGCAGAACTAAAAAGGGAAAGCGGCCCATTTCGGCCGCTTGGTTGCGATCCTTGTTGAAAAGAACTCAGAGTTACCGCTGGGGCACAAAGACCGCAAGTACAAAGGTCGGGTGGTCTTTGACGGTTCAAGTGCTAGAGATCAAAACAAAGACGTGGTACTATTTCAGGAACCTCCCAGCAATCCCGCGACAATGCAGGTCAGCAAAGCAGCCGATACTTACGGGCCCTTTGAAGGCCATAGCATCGAACAAGCTGACGCTCGACAAGCCTACACACAATCAAAGTTGGGAGGAACTCCCACTTGGGTTTTCTTGCCTCGTGATGAATGGCCCAAAGCATGGTCCAACATGAGGGACCCTGTGTGTCCACTGTGCTTATCTTTGTACGGACACCCTGATTCGGGCGGGCACTGGGAACAGCATTGCGAGGGACATGTCACGGCGAAAGGTTTTGTGAGATGTAGTCCGTGGCGCAGCTGTTACTTGATCATTTATGTCGATGACTTTAAATTGTCGGGACCTGCCGACAAGCTTGCCCAGGGAGGGAAATTGCTTCAAGAACCCTCGGAAAATTGCCCTAAGGGCATAGAAATAGATCCTCCAACAGCTGTTGGACGATACTTAGGATGCGAGCGTAGATTATCAACTCAGACAATTGAGTGGCACGGAACGGTACTCAGCCCGCCCCCTCCAAAGGTTAAGACAATCGCCTCCGTCACGGACGAGAGTAGTGAGGAGGAAACGGGGGGGTGATTCGGCATCTCAGATGACCGAGCCATACCAGCCGAGAGACCCTAAACTAATAAAAGTCATCGAATACGTTATGACTGAGTTGTTCGGTTCCTGTGTTACCTTATATGCTCAATTGACGGACACAGACCCGGCCACTTATCCGGCCGCGGGCACCCCGTTCGGCCCAGAACTTACTGACCTAGAGGACGGACAGGGCGGCCCCAGAGGAGAGATTTACTCCGCAGCTGAGGAGGCTATAGCATCGGCGCTACAGATCAACGTTGACACCGGCCCTCCTGATCAAGAAATAAAGGTGATTGGCCTCGATGCCGCAGCAGCTAGTCCTGATGGCCCTGAGCCACCGACTCAGTCGGGAGTGCTTCAGCCAAGTGCAGCGAAAGCGTTAATGAAAATACTTTACGGAGCTAGAATGGCAAGATACGACTTACTCCGTGCCGCGTGTCAAACTCCAAGTTGCATCACAAAGTGGACAGAACAACAAGATATGGACCTCTTCCGCCTAATTTGTTACATAACAAGAACATCCCATTACCATAAGAAGAAGGATGCTCTTTCAAAACAGTACACTGATGCAGATCTGGCGAGTGATATCCGAAAACTTAGGAGCACGAGCGCGAGTTACCAAGCCATATGGGGCCCATATACACGGGCAGGACAATCGATGAGTTCGCAAAGACAAGCATGCGTCTCTCATAGTACCCTTGAGGCCGAAATCGTTGCGGCCGACCTTGCGTTACGCAAGGAGCTGCTTGCGGCATTACCGCTTTGGGAGATCCTGCTGGATAGACCTGTGCGATGTTTGTTCTTGGAGGATAACCGAGCAGTTTGCAAAGTCATCAAGGCAGGCGGGTCAGTGAAGCTGATGCACCTCCCAAGAACGCATTGGATTGATGCAGCAGCTGTGTCCGAAAAATTTTCTCGTGGCCCTGTTCAATTACAATATGAGAACACAAAACGAGGCTGCAGATATTGGGACAAAACGATTCGTTGGCCCAATGGCATGGGTCAAAGTACTATACCTCGTCAACATAGTGACGCCTAGGTTCTGGGCCGCTAAGCGGCACCCAGATTATCTTGATTCGACGTTTTCTGACGGACTTCCCCTGAAACCCGAGGGGGATTCTGAAGCCCCGCCCGGGCCCTAGTTCGGCCCTGCGGAGAGGAGCTGCCGCGCCTAGCAAAAAGTCAAACAAAAAAGAAAAAGCGCCCCAACAAGGGTAAACCCGTCGTGGCTGCCCCCGGCCAAGCCGAGGGACTATTAAAGACGAAGAATGCAGTCAGCTCAGCTGATGTCGCAGATAATGTCGAGAGCGATTGAAAAAACAACGAAAAGAAGCTCCGATCGTGAGATGAAAACCATGTTTGGAATATCGGACAGTGAAAGCGAATCAGAGCCCTCCAAGAGACTTGGAAACAGGGAGGATGCTTCTACCAACGATCGCTCGCTTTACAATCCGCACTCTGCGGTGGCTGCCAACCTCTCTGATAAAAGGGATGAATGGACGAGACAAGTGAATAATTTGATACGACATCACTACGTTCCCAGACTTGTCAAATTGATGCCGACAATTGGCGACTGCCCCGTCGAGATTGAAAAGCTCGATGATAAACGTCGCACATATGCCGTCAACTCTCAACAAGGTTTGACAATAGATCGCATTGGTAATTGGCGTGACGAAGAAAGCAGATACCATCACCCATTTGAATATGATTCAGATGGCGATTCTAGCGACGGTGACTATTGCCTCAGCAAATGGACGGGATACACAGAATTTAAAATCCAAGAAGACTGCGTCCCGGCCACTCAGTGGACCGGGGGAAGGCTTTAATTAGAGTGCTGTTGCGGCCCCCAAAGTAGAAAAGGAAACCCGAAGAATTTCTTTGACAACTCATGTAAAGTGATTCGATACACTGAAGAAAAAGACATGAGGACGGATGACGGACTCAAAATAACGCTTAACGACATAGCTGCGTTTAAGGGAAAACATATTACGTTGTGGGGCCCCATGCCGTGCACAGGAGGCCCCCCTCGGCAGTATGCGAATGAGGCGCATTACTTCCGTGCCGGAAACCACTGGGCCATGCGCAGACTTCGGGGCATTAGAACAGATTTCCGTTTTTTATTATGGAATTTCCGTGAGATTGCACGTGCTGTGCACAAAGCGGGGGGCATTGTATGTATCGAATGGCCTACCCAATGGAATTATTGGAGAGACCCTCAGGTAAAGAGTTTCCTTCGAGAGTTGGGATTTGCCAAGACGGCGCTGCGCGGGTGCGCGTGCGGATTGAAGGATAGTAGGGGCAATTTCATGAAAAAGCCCTGGACGATAGCCACCGCCTCTCCCACTGTTGCGGAGGGGTTGCAGCGCAAGTGTGATTGCACACACGAGCATGTTGAGGCGAGGGAAAGAGAGTGCAAGAGCGCTGAAGGTTACACCGATGACTTCGCCGAGCAAGTCCATTTTGCCATCGCCAACGCTGCTGAGAGAGATAGGTCGTCTCATCGTCATCCGACCTCCTTTGCCAATCCTATATGCGCCGCTGCCGTTTCGGCTCAACAGCCTGCGCGGGTTGCCCCGCGACCGGCCCCCCGTAGAGGCGACCGGTTGCCTTGCCGCGACTGCTCGAATCTCGCTTGCCGCGGTTCCCGCGGGCCGGAGATGCCGATGACTGAACCCATGCGTCGTCCGCTGAAGAAGAAGGC
This sequence comes from Prorocentrum cordatum, assembly GCA_963575745.1. Lineage (NCBI taxonomy): Eukaryota > Dinophyceae > Prorocentrales > Prorocentraceae > Prorocentrum > Prorocentrum cordatum. The sequence goes on from CAUYUJ010011079.1 coordinate 123,941, forward strand.
GGACGGACCACTGGGTGATGACGCGATCTCAGTCTGTTCTGACGACATCATGGATGAAATTGATTCCGACGTTGTCGTTGACAAGGGCAAAAAGGAATAATAGTTTAATAATGCTCTCCTCGCCACAATCCGAAAAGCCTCAACGCCGGCTCAGCCGAGCGGGATGGCTTGCCCACCGGCTCAGCCGGATGGGACAGGACATGAACACTTCAGTCCAAATGACACTATATCAGAACATGATGCTGAAATGAAAACTGCCCCCCAGGAAACTTCTCGCTCAAGGAAAGCGACTGACCCCGATGTTGAAGACGTCGAGGCATGGAGGAACAAAGAAGTCTTCAAGTGCCTCCCTGATAAACTAAGGGAGTGGTCCCGTGCGGGACCCAAAGACGGAACCATCAAGTTTGCGCCGTCAAAGGGCTGGGGTTGGCGCCACACAATGTGGAATAACGAGATACTTCACACGAGAATGACGCCGTCGTGACTGCATTGAGGGCGGACCCGGAAACAACGTCTCAGACGATATTCCAGCGTTTATACTCCCAGATATCCCAAGACCCGTGGACCGTACATTGGCTATGTTTGAACGGAAGGAGACTTGCCGTTTCGATTCTGCCCCTCCTGACGTCGACAAAATCCCCGTGGGAACGTTTCTCCAAACGTATCCTGACGAAAAGACGAAGCTGATCAGTAGGGTGTACGCAGAACCGCCCGACGAGAGCTTTCGTGGCATAGTCAGAGCGCTCGAACCGGGGGAAGTTTTTGGTCCCACTGTCGGCCCAGCAGTTTACTGCGAGAATCACTGGGGCAGTTATGTGAGTGTACCAGTGGCAGAACGCAGGGAGAAAGGCCCTCAAAAGGTCTGGATTGATATTTGGACGCCTTCCTCTCGGAAGCCTCCCCACGGCTCAGCCGTTGGGGAAAGATGGGGAACGATGTTCGCTTTTCCAATGGTAAAGGGAAAATACGGTGTACCCGCGCACGCGGTTGAAGAAGCTCTTACAGTCGCCTCCAAGGCGGCATACTTCGAGGACACCCCCAAGCAGGCCGTGCACTGGAGGAAGAGACAACGTCCTTGGAAGAGGCCACGGGATTTTGAGAAATGGCTTGCCGAAGACGGACTCAACCCGGATGAGGATGAGGACTCGCCACAAAAGAAGCCTAAGAATGCAATGGAGACGCCAGGACGGGAGGAGGGTGGCAGTGTGGGATCCGAAACAGCCGAACCACCAGCTGGCCTGGAGGCTAGCCAGTGGAGGCAATGGCGTCAGCCGGTGAATCCCGAGCAAAGGAGGAGGGGGACGCCCGACTCGGGGCCCGCAGCGTCTGAACCCGAGCAAGAAGACACACGGTGCATCGGTCGTGGCCCGTGGAACGTCCTCGAGTATCTGCGTATGAAAGGGAGCTTTGGGCGAGTTCCGCCTCCCCGGGATGAATGGCGAGTAATAGTGGGTGAAATCCTGGACCTTTACATGGAGATCACGGACCCAAAATTGCGATTCTGGTCGACTAACCTGGATGTTGCCGAGAAATGCCAGGCGATTACAAAGATCGCCGAGGTCCATGGTCACTCGTGGATTCCATTCACTGGAGAAGACCTCCCCACTATGTCAGCCACGGGGGAACCCGTGGCGGATTTCTTCCGGCCTCTAACCAAGATGAAAATCGGGCATTATCATAGGTGGTCATGTTCCATACACGTCGTGTCTGACTTCACAATTACGTTCAAGGACGCATCAGGGGCGCCTAAGCCGAGCCTTATGCCTGAGTTTAACATGCAAAAAGGGTGTGTGGAAGCGCACAATCGGCTAAAAGTGAAGCACTACTCAACGGCATTGCCGCAGACTCCGCGAAGTTTCGACGGGGCGAACAATGGTATTATAATGAAGGGACAACCACCCCAATTCGTTTCACTTTCTGGAATCTCAACGACATCGTTGACCAATCGGGCAAATTGAACGGAGTAGGCAGTGGAGTCAAAAGAACTGAGAACCCTCTTACTTTCGCATGGGGTCTCAGGCAGATGATAAAGGATGTCGTGGACTTGATCGACGACATAATGAAACGGTCCCAACAAGGGACTATCGACATAATGTATGTCGGCGGGGACTCGACGCGTTGGCAAATAGGTGATGACGGCGTCGGCCCAATGTGGGACGATGTTGCCACCATGGTCCGAGCCAGGATGAATCGTCGGATTTGAACCACTTAAAACGATAGGGGTTGTCCCCTAAAAATGATTCTCGACGGTCGCAGCCTATAGCGACAGCGGAGGCACCGCCAGGAGATGCGCAGCCATTTCTTGCTTTCACATGACGGCTATCAATGTTTTTGACGGTTGCCGCTGATTTGTGGTGTCGATACATGATTAAACGGCCAAACTGTACCGTGCTATGTTTCTGTTCAACCTCGGCGGCTCCAGCCGTTCGGCGAGCCGCACATAACGTTTCCTGTGAGGGAGGATATGCACGCCAAACAGAGGCGAAGGTCCAAGATCTCATCATGCATTGGCCAAGGACCGGTCCACTTTACAGAGGGTGGGTCGCAGGTTCAATACTTGGAACGAATGCATTTAGAAAAATGGACGACGAAAAATTCCCTGTCGTTGGAATGGAAACTGGATAGGCAGTGCTAGGTATTCGTTCTATTCAGATGAGTTGGAAGAACTTCCTTAAAAGGGTAAGTGTCTATGAGGCCTTCTTCCCATGGGAAGATGATGCCTACTGTTTGCCCCGAGGAAAAGTCTCCTGTCCGGGAATGCCACCGGGGGGGAAGACACAGAGACCAGCGACTGAGGGAGTCCAGAATGATGTGCCAATGCGCGCCGCACTCAAGGAAATCAATAAAGCAGCGCCGACGGCGGCGCCGAGCGGCTTAGCCGTTGCGGCGAGCAGTGCAAAACCAGGGGACATCGCGATCCCCGTATATACTGAAGTTTTGACGACCGGCCAGCCCGAACTGGTGTCGCGACTGACAAGGCCAAACCCGTCGGCTCAGCCGGAACGGGCTCAGGTTCTAGTGCAATGACGGCCCAGTCGCCGCGCGCTCCCCCGCTGGCTCCTGCGACCGACGTTGCAGATGTCGAAACCCCTGGGGAAACAGCCGAAAGGGGCATTCGTGAAAGCTGCCCCGAGGGTAGGCTGACTTTGATTAGTAAACGACAAAAGAGGAAGTTTCCGAAGAGGCCGAAAGAAGGATATCCTGGAGAGGAAGAATATTTGTGGCCGACCCATAAGGAATATCAACAAATAAAAAAAACTGCCGATGAAAGACGCAAAGACGGGCGAGGTTGCTCGTCATGACGTCCCCTGCCCATTCACGGTCGCCAGCGGCAAACTTCACCGGGACATGATGCCGTTAAACGCATGCCCGGGCGAAGAGGGACGAGCTGCTGAGGTCGCCGAGGGAAGAGATCCGCCTTACAGCTCAGAACGAAAAATGATCCTAAAGGACGCGAGTAGCCAAGTGTGGCTTGCCCACCAGATGCTTCAGCCGACGACGAGGGCTCCACCGATGACCACGAACTATCTAGTGCCAAACTGTGCCCGCTTCTTCAGGATCCATGCAAACAGGTCGATGCGAACACTGAATGCCACCGTGGCCGATCGCTTGACTTGGGCAGATTTGAGGTTGACATCCCATAATGCGGGTAAAGCCCATTGCGTTGAATTAGCGCTGCCTTTCTTCCTGACAAAAGAAAAGCGTGCGGAGGTCTCAGACCCATCCACCAGCTGGACAGAGCAGTAGCATGGTACGTCAGTGTCGACGCTTCATGCTATTTTGGAGGGACATCAGATTGCTTCCGTCAAATCCTCAATACGGCGGAAGCGTGAAAACAAATGCCGTTGGGGCGTATTCGTTCCCATGTTCTGACAACCCCAGCACACGCACCGCCTACTCCATCGCGGAGGAGACCTTTGGTGACGGCACCTGGGTTACGGCCGAGGTTGTCTACTATGCCAAGACGACCAAATCCATTAGAGGATGACCGACGCAATACGTGAGCAATCCAGAGACTGACGTGTTATACGAATTGAGGCTCTATCATTGGACTGCAGCAGCCATATGGGTTACCCAGGCATATACGCATTTGCTGCATATTGCCAAAGATAAAATGTGGAATCTGGAGGTGGACTTTGAATTTGAGAGGCACCGAGCCCCAGAACGGACCGTGCACACGGACAAAGCACGCGATGCTGAAAAGGCTTGGGCCCCTGGCTTGGCCTCATTCGATTGGCAAAAGGGGGCGCCCCCCTATTTGAAGGGGGAAGGCGAAACAGACGAAGAAAAATGCGATGATATTTGGCCGTGGCTCCAAGAAAAAGGAGTCAGGCTGACCAAGATTCACCCCGCGCATAAGGGCGAGGCCTCGAATAGATCAGTTCAGCTGGTCGAGCGAAATGCAGAGGAGAAAAAGACGGCAGCTGAAGAGGGCGAGAAAGCGCAGCCGGCGGCTCAGCCGCCAGCCGGCCCGGCGTTCAATTTCAATGGACAGAAAGGACTTTCCTGATCTTGGAAGGGCGCCTGCGAAACCCGAGAGGGCATATAAGGCTCCGCCCCCGAGGGCGGCTAGTCGGCCCCCTGTCCTCCTCCCCCTGGTGGACCGAATGAGATTCCTGCCAGAAGGCCCCGCCAGCGATTCGTACTCCAGCGAGTCCTCCAGAACAACGGCCGAACGTTACTAGGCAGACGCACGCTCCACCCGCGAAGGAAGCTTCTACCAAGAAGGCCCCTCCCCCGAGGACCGATCCCAGGCCGGGGAACTTTGGTCAGCCGCCAGCAAAGATGCCTCGGTACGATGGAGATCCGCTGCCCCGTGACTGCCCAGTCACCGGCTAAGTCGAGTGGCCCAGATGCAGTTGGTAGCAGACCTTGGAGGCCGAGCGTTGCTGATCCTCCTTCAGCGAATTGTCGAGTGGCCCAGATGCAGTTGGTGGCAGACCGTGGAGGCCAAGCGTTGCTGATCCTCCTTCAGAATTGAATATATTTGCCAGAACTAACATCCCTGGCTCCTCCAATACACGGAGCCATCAGACAAATGAGCTTCGCTCTAAGCAAGCACCTTCAAAGCAAGCACCCAATTGGACCAGACACCAGGGCGACCCGCCTCGCGGCGATGGCGATCCCATGGGTGAACGATCTCGGTCCGCGCATGCTACACCTACAGAGGCGAAGGCGGCCTCTGACGATGCTGGTGTTCCTGAAAGAGACGGAAACGACGATGCACCGAACATGCGCGACGTTAGCCCCACGGCTCAGTCGGACGGGGGTCATTCATCTCTGTGTTCACCTGAATTGGAAGGAGATGATGATTTTACTACCATCTTAATGACAATCAAAAACATGTCTCGTGTTTACATTTTGAATGCCCTAAGTCCAACTCAGCGCTGAGAAACGAAAAAGATTTCTTTTATCACTTGCGAGGGCTCCAATCAAAAGCCGATGATGCTCACGACAACGCTGCTCTGATGAAAAAGTTCAGAATTACTGCTGCATCGCGCGTCATGGCAGCAGAAGACATCTATGAAATAAGTACACCAGACGAGCTGGATCAGCTAAACACGCATTCCCTGGCGTGGAATGACCTTGCCAATGCTATTGTATATCAAATTTTGAAGGTCGACAGAGATTTTGTCCGCACTCCGATGATAGCGGACGGACCTCGATGGTCACGACGCAAAAGGGCAGAAGGTTCTGGTAGTGGGATCAGAGTGCCTACTCCTCCTGCACCTCCGCCCGGCTCAGCCGGAGCGGAACAAAAGAGCCGTCGTGATGCGCCAGGTGAGCAATGTAATTATTGGAGAGACCCTCAGGTAAAGAGTTTCCTTCGAGAGTTGGGATTTGCCAAGACGGCGCTGCGCGGGTGCGCGTGCGGATTGAAGGATAGTAGGGGCAATTTCATGAAAAAGCCCTGGACGATAGCCACCGCCTCTCCCACTGTTGCGGAGGGGTTGCAGCGCAAGTGTGATTGCATACACGAGCATGTTGAGGCGAGGGAAAGAGAGTGCAAGAGCGCTGAAGGTTACACCGATGACTTCGCCGAGCAAGTCCATTTTGCCATCGCCAACGCTGCTGAGAGAGATAGGTCGTCTCATCGTCATCCGACCTCCTTTGCCAATCCTATATGCGCCGCTGCCGTTTCGGCTCAACAGCCTGCGCGGGTTGCCCCGCGACCGGCCCCCCGTAGAGGCGACCGGTTGCCTTGCCGCGACTGCTCGAATCTCGCTTGCCGCGGTTCCCGCGGGCCGGAGATGCCGATGACTGAACCCATGCGTCGTCCGCTGAAGAAGAAGGCGGACGGACCACTGGGTGATGACGCGATCTCAGTCTGTTCTGACGACATCATGGATGAAATTGATTCCGACGTTGTCGTTGACAAGGGCAAAAAGGAATAATAGTTTAATAATGCTCTCCTCGCCACAATCCGAAGAGCCTCAACGCCGGCTCAGCCGAGCGGGATGGCTTGCCCACCGGCTCAGCCGGATGGGACAGGACATGAACACTTCAGTCCAAATGACACTATATCAGAACATGATGCTGAAATGAAAACTGCCCCCCAGGAAACTTCTCGCTCAAGGAAAGCGACTGACCCCGATGTTGAAGACGTCGAGGCATGGAGGAACAAAGAAGTCTTCAAGTGCCTCCCTGATAAACTAAGGGAGTGGTCCCGTGCGGGACCCAAAGACGGAACCATCAAGTTTGCGCCGTCAAAGGGCTGGGGTTGGCGCCACACAATGTGGAATAACGAGATACTTCACACGAGAATGACGCCGTCGTGACTGCATTGAGGGCGGACCCGGAAACAACGTCTCAGACGATATTCCAGCGTTTATACTCCCAGATATCCCAAGACCCGTGGACCGTACATTGGGCTATGTTTGAACGGAAGGAGACTTGCCGTTTCGATTCTGCCCCTCCTGACGTCGACAAAATCCCCGTGGGAACGTTTCTCCAAACGTATCCTGACGAAAAGACGAAGCTGATCAGTAGGGTGTACGCAGAACCGCCCGACGAGAGCTTTCGTGGCATAGTCAGAGCGCTCGAACCGGGGGAAGTTTTTGGTCCCACTGTCGGCCCAGCAGTTTACTGCGAGAATCACTGGGGCAGTTATGTGAGTGTACCAGTGGCAGAACGCAGGGAGAAAGGCCCTCAAAAGGTCTGGATTGATATTTGGACGCCTTCCTCTCGGAAGCCTCCCCACGGCTCAGCCGTTGGGGAAAGATGGGGAACGATGTTCGCTTTTCCAATGGTAAAGGGAAAATACGGTGTACCCGCGCACGCGGTTGAAGAAGCTCTTACTGTCGCCTCCACGGCGGCATACTTCGAGGACACCCCCAAGCAGGCCGTGCACTGGAGGAAGAGACAACGTCCTTGGAAGAGGCCACGGGATTTTGAGAAATGGCTTGCCGAAGACGGACTCAACCCGGATGAGGATGAGGACTCGCCACAAAAGAAGCCTAAGAATGCAATGGAGACGCCAGATGACCCGATCGCCGAGACTTGCCAACCAGCAGTTGTGGGCCAGTATCAGCCATCATCGGATGATCATGGGAATGCGAAACAGGCAGCTGGCGAACCACCAGCTGGCCAGCCTCCCTACGCTGAGAATCCTCCAGGCTTAGCCAGTGGAGGCAATGGTGGCGCCCCCCCCCCCACCCCCCACTCAGCCGGTGACGGAGGGGGTCAGCCACCATCTGGCGGACTTCCCTCACGCGATGACCCTCCCCAGGGGGAGGAGGGGGAGGTGGGCCGCCCGACTTGGGGCCCGCAGCGTCTGAACCCGAGCAAGAAGACAAACAGTGCATCGGTCGTGGCCCGTGGAACGTCCTCGAGTATCTGCGTATGAAAGGGAGCTTTGGGCGAGTTCCGCCTCCCCGGGATGAATGGCGAGTAATAGTGGGTGAAATCCTGGACCTTTAGATGGAGATCACGGACCCAAAATTGCGATTCTGGTCGACTAACCTGGATGTTGCCGAGAAACGCCAGGCGATAACAAAGATCGCCGAGGTCCATGGTCACTCGTGGATTCCATTCACTGGAGAAGACCTCCCTACTATGTCAGCCACGGGGGAACCCGTGGCGGATTTCTTCCGGCCTCTAACCAAGATGAAAATCGGGCATTATCATAGGTGGTCATGTTCCATACACGTCGTGTCTGACTTCACAATTACGTTCAAGGACGCATCAGGGGCGCCTAAGCCGAGCCTTATGCCTGAGTTTAACATGCAAAAAGGGTGTGTGGAAGCGCACAATCGGCTAAAAGTGAAGCACTACTCAACGGCATTGCCGCAGACTCCGCGAAGTTTCGACGGGGCGAACAATGGTATTATAATGAAGGGACAACCACCCCAATTCGTTTCACTTTCTGGAATCTCAACGACATCGTTGACAATTCTGGCCAATTGAACGGAGTAGGCAGTGGAGTCAAAAGAACTGAGAACCCTCTTACTTTCGCATGGGGTCTCAGGCAGATGATAAAGGATGTCGTGGACTTGATCGACGACATAATGAAACGGTCCCAACAAGGGACTATCGACATAATGTATGTCGGCGGGGACTCGACGCGTTGGCAAATAGGTGATGACGGCGTCGGCCCAATGTGGGACGATGTTGCCACCATGGTCCGAGCCAGGATGAATCGTCGGATTGAACACTTTAAAACGATAGGGTTGTTCCCCATAAAAATGATTCTCGACGGTGTCAGCCTATATCGACAGCTGAGGCACCGCAGCGAAGATGCTGTCCATTTCTGTGCTTCACATGATGGCTATCAAATGTTTGACGGTTGCCGCTGATTTGTGTGTCGAATACATGATTAAATCGGCCAAACTGGCCGTGCTATTTTTCTGTCAACCTGCCGGCGGCTCAGCCGTCGGCGAAGGTCACATAACCTGTCCTGTGAGGGAGGACATGCACGCCAAACAGGAGGCGAAAGTCCAAGATCTCATCATGCATTGGCAGGACCGGTCCCTTACAGAAGGTAACATTGCCAGGTCAATACTTGGAACGCTCTCGTTTAAAGAAAAACTGGACGACGAAAAATTCCCTGTCGTTGTGAATGGAACTGGAGGCAGTGCTAGGTATTCGTTCTATTCAGATGAGTTTGAAGACTTCCTTAAAAGGGTAAGTGTCTATGAGGCCTTCTTCCCATGGGAAGATGATGCCTACTGTTTGCCCCGAGGAAAAGTCTCCTGTCCGGGAATGCCACCGGGGGGGAAGACACAGAGACCAGCGACTGAGGGAGTCCAGAATGATGTGCCAATGCGCGCCGTACTCAAGGAACTCAATAAAGCAGCGCCGACGGCGGCGCCGAGCGGCTTAGCCGTTGCGGCGAGCAGTGCAAAACCAGGGGACATCGCGATCCCCGTATATACTGAAGTTTTGACGACCGGCCAGCCCGAACTGGTGTCGCGACTGACAAGGCCAAACCCGTCGGCTCAGCCGGAACGGGCTCAGGTTCTAGTGCAATGACGGCCCAGTCGCCGCGCACTCCCCCGCTGGCTCCTGCGACCGACGTTGCAGATGTCGAAACCCCTGGGGAAACAGCCGAAAGGGGCATTCGTGAAAGCTGCCCCGAGGGTAGGCTGACTTTGATTAGTAAACGACAAAAGAGGAAGTTTCCGAAGAGGCCGAAAGAAGGATATCCTGGAGAGGAAGAATATTTGTGGCCGACCCATAAGGAATATCAACAAATAAAAAAACTGCCGATGAAAGACGCAAAGACGGGCGAGGTTGCTCGTCATGACGTCCCCTGCCCATTCACGGTCGCCAGCGGCAAACTTCACCGGGACATGATGCCGTTAAACGCATGCCCGGGCGAAGAGGGACGAGCTGCTGAGGTCGCCGAGGGAAGAGATCCGCCTTACAGCTCAGAACGAAAAATGATCCTAAAGGACGCGAGTAGCCAAGTGTGGCTTGCCCACCAGATGCTTCAGCCGACGACGAGGGCTCCACCGATGACCACGAACTATCTAGTGCCAAACTGTGCCCGCTTCTTCAGGATCCATGCAAACAGGTCGATGCGAACACTGAATGCCACCGTGGCCGATCGCTTGACTTGGGCAGATTTGAGGTTGACATCCCATAATGCGGGTAAAGCCCATTGCGTTGAATTAGCGCTGCCTTTCTTCCTGACAAAAGAAAAGCGTGCGGAGGTCTCAGACCCATCCACCAGCTGGACAGAGCAGTCGCATGGTACGTCAGTGTCGACGCTTCATGCTATTTTGGAGGGACATCAGATTGCTTCCGTCAAATCCTCAATACGGCGGAAGCGTGAAAACAAATGCCGTTGGGGCGTATTCGTTCCCATGTTCTGACAACCCCAGCACACGCACCGCCTACTCCATCGCGGAGGAGACCTTTGGTGACGGCACCTGGGTTACGGCCGAGGTTGTCTACTATGCCAAGACGACCAAATCCATTAGAGGATGACCGACGCAATACGTGAGCAATCCAGAGACTGACGTGTTATACGAATTGAGGCCCTATCATTGGACTGCAGCAGCCATATGGGTTACCCAGGCATATACGCATTTGCTGCATATTACCAAAGATGAAATGTGGAATCTGGAGGTGGACTTTGAATTTGAGAGGCGCCGAGCCCCAGAACGGACCGTGCACACGGACAAAGTACGCGATGCTGAAAAGGCTTGGGCCCCTGGCTTGGCCTCATTCGATTGGCAAAAGGGGGCGCCCCCCTATTTGAGGGGGGAAGGCGAAACAGACGAAGAAAAATGCGATGATATTTGGCCGTGGCTCCAAGAAAAAGGAGTCAGGCTGACCAAGATTCACCCCGCGCATAAGGGCGAGGCCTCGAATAGATCAGTTCAGCTGGTCGAGCGAAATGCAGAGGAGAAAAAGACGGCAGCTGAAGAGGGCGAGAAAGCGCAGCCGGCGGCTCAGCCGCCCGGCATTCAATTTCAATGGACAGAAAGGACTTTCCTGATCTTGGAAGGACGCCTGCGAAAACCGAGAGGGCATATAAGGCTCCGCCCCCGAGGGCGGCTAGTCGGCCCCCTGCCCCTCCTCCCCCTGGTGGACCGAATGAGATTCCTGCCAAGAAGGCCCCGCCAGCGATTCGTGCTCCAGCGAGTCCTCCAGAACAACGGCCGAACGTTACTAGGCAGACGCACGCGCCACCCGCGAAGGAAGCTTCTACCAAGAAGGCCCCTCCCCCGAGGACCGATCCCAGGCTGGGGAACTTTGGTCAGCCGCCAGCAAAGATGCCTCGGTATGATGGAGATCCCGCTACCCCCGTGACTGCCCAGTCACCGGCTAAGTCGAGTGGCCCAGATGCAGTTGGTGGCAGACCGTGGAGGCCAAGCGTTGCTGATCCTCCTTCAGAATTGAATATATTTGCCAGAACTAACATCCCTGGCTCCTCCAATACACGGAGCCATCAGACAAATGAGCTTCGCTCTAAGCAAGCACCTTCAAAGCAAGCACCCAATTGGACCAGACACCAGGGCGACCCGCCTCGCGGCGATGGCGATCCCATGGGTGAACGATCTCGGTCCGCGCCACCTACAGAGGCGAAGACGGCCTCTGACGATGCTGGTGCTCCTTTAAAAAAAAAGGAAACGACAAAACACAGAACATGCGCGACGTTAGCCCCACGGCTCAGTCGGGCGGGGGTCATTCATCTCTGTGTTCACTTGCTGAACTGGAAGGAGATGATGCCTTTACTACCATCTTAATGACAATCAAACATGTCTCGTGTTTACATTTTGAATGCCCTAAGTCCAACTCAGCGCTGAGAAACGAAAAAGATTTCTTTTATCACTTGCGAGGGCTCCAATCAAAAGCCGATGATGCTCACGACAACGCTGCTCTGATGAAAAAGTTCAGAATTACTGCTGCATCGCGCGTCATGGCAGCAGAAGACATCTATGAAATAAGTACACCAGACGAGCTGGATCAGCTAAACACGCATTCCCCGGCGTGGAATGACCTTGCCAATGCTATTGTATATCAAATTTTGAAGGTTGACAGAGATTTCGTCCGCACTCCGATGATAGCGGACGGACCTCGATGGTCACGACGCAAAAGGGCAGAAGGTTCTGGTAGTGGGATCAGAGTGCCTACTCCTCCTGCACCTCCGCCCGGCTCAGCCGGAGCGGAACAAAAGAGCCGTCGTGATGCGCCAGGTGAGCAATCGAGTCCGACACAAGTGCCGTCGGACGAGGAAGCATCACATATTAGCGATGATGGGACAAACCATGTTCCAAAAGGCCGAGCTCCACCGCCACCGGGGGCCTCGGGCCGCCCGGGAGCACAAGAAATGGAAGTAGAATCGGACGACTCATGCTCAAAATATCCATACGAGAAAGACCCTCATTTTCTGGAATCAAAGGATGATGGGACTTTTCCAAATGGACCGGCGTCTACGAATATGTTCCGAAGACTGTGCCTTCCGCCTACCCCGCGCAAAAGGCAGGGGCAACCGCACTGCAGGGGCCCTTGCGAAGGGGACCGAGATGCGATGGTAGGGCGCGCTGCTGAATTTAAAGAGAAACGATTGTACGTGACAACAGACGAGCGCTATCGCAGACTTCAGGCTACGCCTGCGCCTCTGAAGCAGATGCTCCAAGACGCCCATATTACGGGCCCTGCGCCGCCCAACGTCGAAGCCGTCCGGAAACAATCGGGAGTTACGCTTAGATACATAGCAGATTTTGTGAAAGATCCACTCTTCGCTATACTAGCAGGTCTCAATCAAGATGGCGGATCTTTCGCGTGCGCAAGGGAATATATGAGAGCCGAATTTTACTCCGATAACTGTCCGGATGGATTTTCCCCAGGCGCCCATGCATGCTTGAGGCCACTCATAATTGGAGAAGATGACGATGGGAACCTGGCTGCCTTAAGCAATTCGGACACCTGGAGTGGCATGAGTTTCCGAGCGGATGATTTGGCAAGAGTACTAGGACAATGTGCTGTGTGCATCGCGAGGCACTGTTCGGACTATGCTAGCCCATCAGGAGGCTGGGTCTATTTTGGGGGCCTTGTACAGAAGTGATATGATGACGGGTTTACTTTCCAATCGTACGCCTTGGCTGCACACAGCTTCGCTGCGTTGCCGGCGGGGGCAATTGAAGCCCTGGGGAGTTCCCCCAAAGACAGCCCCGAGATTGCTGGAGCGCTGATTCACGCCCTATGGGACAAACACAATAAAAAGATCTCTGCAAGAGATCAATGGAAGAGAAATGCCCACACCAATATTCTATAGGGCATGTCAGGGACATTCAACATTTACCGCTTCGATTGAAAGAATGCATGTCCCACGCGACCCTGGCCAAATCATGAGTCGCGGATCTCTTCTACCTATTACGAGTTGGCAGGCATTTTTGGAGTCTACGAGTGGTAATGTTTGCTTTCCAAAGGGCAACTCTGGGCTGTGGCATGCAGCAGAATACGATTTATTGCGTTTACTTCCGGCACATAACTGCCCAACTCTGCCTGGCCCCTCGGATCTTCCTCCATGGCTAAGCCAAAGGGGATATGGACAAGCGCCCATCGCAAGAACCGCAGTATCGATGGGCCACCAGGCTCGGGAAGGGGAACCCCCAAAGGTGGACACCCTGAGCGTGGAAGACATGGGCCACCTCTGACCGTCTCACCCACCTTAAGAATCACGAACAATTGGATATTTTCCTTGTTTGCACCGGCAAGGTACTTACCCGCTTCTCGTACAGAGTACGCTCAGACGGGACGTAGTGTCCCGGGAAGTACCGAGATTTACAGACATCAACAAAGCCGTCTCATTTGCGAGGCAAAGGAATCAGATGCGCTGGACGGTGCTCTTTGACCGCAAATTATCTTCGTACGAGGTCATCTTCGATAACGCGTCGATTATTGCCTGGGTTAACACAGACGAGAGACTGCTCATCAATTGGGGCCACGAAAAAAAAAGATTGGATACTCCAATTCAAGACCGAATTATATCTACCCCGTGGGATGATGATGGGAGATTCCTTGGTTTCCGCTACCGCTGGGTGAGGACGGGCTTTGCCAACTGTCCCGTCTGTACTTGCCCAATCCGATATAAATATAAGGTATCACGCGACTGCATGACCCAGACATGGAGATACAACACTATCCCGCAATCCCTTGAGGCACATGGTATGTTGATAATTGTGGAAGACGAAGGACCTCTGCCATGGGATCGTCGTGTATAGATGGAGGCGCGTATAAGGAGACAAGCGAGAGCTTCTGCTAACGTTTCGAAAAGCGTCGCCAACCACAATCAGCAGGAGCGAAGATGGATAACCAATTTTGCCACAATGGCCGCTGCTGGCACTATATTTGGCAACAAGCAGCAAGGAAACTTTCCAGCTTGGATCCCGGCGAACGCCGAAGCTCAGCCTCCGGCGCGACATGCCCCTTTCTTTGAATCCTTAAGGCCTCTGGTCAAGAGATTTATATCCTGGCTAGAATATTCGGCCACAAATGTACACAGGCGAACCCCGGCTATTAACAAATAGTGGCCAAAGTTGTGGGCGACTGGTTTTGATCAGTGCGCTCGCCCCAGATCCTGCCCAACACTGCAAGCATTCCATTGGTCTGATGAGCCTGACGAATTTATTACACCTAGAATTGGTTGGGAACGATGGTTCAACAACATGAGGAGAAGAAACCTCTTTGTACCTACACTTGCCACAGTAGACGATGCCATAAATTTGGACATGTCATGGTTTGGCGTTACTCCCGAAAATACTGGAAACAACGACGACAATGTCAACCCTCCTGCGAGGTTACCGGTCGCCTGGGAGGACAACTTTAGAGCGCGACCGACTCGCAGTTCACACTCCGTTGCAAGAAGGGTAGGCGTGTGTCGGGACCATCGTCTTATAGTTCCAGTATTGCGACATGCCTCCGACTCAGCCGCGAGGAGACGGGAGCAGACACAAATATATCTGGACCTCAAAGAAATCAGCGGGCCCAAGGCCGCGTCGATAACTGATGGACTCCTTACACTTGAAGAACCCGAGGGACACGTGTACTTTCATCATGAGGACCGTCTGATGAAGATAAGATTGTTCGGGAACGGTCTTCGGGAGGTTGCCGCTTATTACATAATTGAACACACGGGAACGAACCCCACTACGCCCGGCAGGGTCACCCTGACTGGAACGGAGGACTATGTGATCCCGGCGATCATCAGGAAAATAATGGATGACAATTGGTTGGTAACAACACAAAACATGGAACTGGGCCTTCGACCCGTAAGGATTTCCGCAATTATTCGTGAGATAATTTGCTATTTTATATCAGAGGACCACTTTATTGGTTACCAGGGGCGAATCATTCGTCCCGAAATGGTGAGCACTGACGAGATTGAGTCAGAAAGGCGAACCGACGCCTATGCCTTGGACTGCCGCATTCGGGCGGCTGTCGAGACGGATGACATTATAGAAACATGGGCCCGCAAAATGGGCCGGAAAGTACAGAATGACGTCCGTCGCCACGGTGCTGTAATACAAGAGGCCATAACTTGTCTGCAGGATAAGTATCCTGACCCTGGTACCGGTCTTCACGACAGGGAAAATGGTCCTTTCCGCACTGCTAGCGGCTTATATGGTGTCGCCGCAGCTACTGCGGCCAGAAGCATATTGCAATTTATGAACAGTAGGGACAATGACCCTGAACACGACGGCGAAGCCGAGATCGTGGGGCCACGTGTGCCTGCTGGACCAAAGGCAAGACCTTTGTCTCGCACGCCATCTCTTCGACCTGGCATCTCAGATGCTCAGGCGTCTGAGGAGGCCATCGGTTCCCCAACTTCTGTCGCCGGCTCAGCCGTGCTGACCAGAGACGCTGACCTACAAGATCCCGACCCGAGGGATCGGTCGGATTTCCAACGCGCGCGCGATGCAGCCATGGATGATGCCTCTGCCGGGCCGCCGATGATGCCGCTAGCCTTGCGCTGCCCGCGGCGGCGGACGCTGCCACAGGCGCTGCCTCGGATGCTGTCAGCAGCGCCGCAGGATACCGCCCCACATACGACCCCAACCAGTCCTACCCGACCCACGTGAATGGAATCCTCGTCGGATACCACCTCCACCGGGACAGGATCACGTGGCTCAGTGACGACGATTGGTACAATTTGCCTTACTGGACCTGGCTGTCGAAGTGGGAGCATAATCATCATTTTCCGCCGAGAGAGGCCACACATATTGGAAATAACGACAGAGAGAGAGGGCGCTCTCGCACGCCACGTGGTACGGACGGACAGACGGGAGGATCGGCGACTTCAAACCCGCCGCCTCCGGCGCCGCCAAGGCGAGAGAGTTCTTTGAATCCGTGGGGGGACCTCAACTGAGTGCGGCCCGCGCGACTCCGTCCGCGGCATGCGCACACCAAATATTTTACCCACACGCTAAGCGTGATGGGCGTGGACATCTCTACTGGTCGGCTAAGCCGGACCAGCGGAGAGAAACTATTTATATCTTCTATAATTGGAAACGTCGAGCCTCTTCGGCCCTTGGCCCCCTGGCAGCCACCGCTGGGCCGTAAAAGGTTTTTCGGGGTTGGCTCCCGTGGTTGTACATATGTACAGGCTGGGGGTGCTGTGGCTGGATGGGCTCTACGCGGCCCGCCGCGGGGGGAGAAAAATATGCTCCTCTCCGCCGAATACTCAATTAGAATATGACTTAGATTGCATGCAACGAACTGTCCGCGCGTACTGACGCTGCGTTTCTGCAGCTGTGTTACTGTTCAAACCAGCCGACCTCGGCTGGCAGGAGAGAAAAGGAGCACGCTGGGGGCGCGGGCGATCCGTCGTCGTCCGTCCTCGGCCTTCCTCCTCCCTTCCTATTCCTGATCGAGTGGTTCAGCTTAACGGATATCTGTCTTATCAATGTCTCATCTCGCCTCCGCTCTCCCTGAGCAAAGTGAACATGAGATCTTTTTTCCTTTGTCATCTTACCCCGATTCTCAGAGGAAAAACGAGGCGGTGGCGACAAGGGCCTCCCAAGAGACCCCAGAAATGCGAAAACGAGGCAAGAATAGGGGTACTGGTAGTTTGTCCCACTCTTGAGCAGGGACCGACCGTCCCGGCATTCCTATAGGCCTACCACGAAATGCTCTTAGAACCCAGACATGTTCCAATAACAATAACAATGTTCCTAGAACAGAAGCCCGGTCTAGTGAAACAAGACAGTCCCTACCAGAAATGTTCCAAGAACAGTCCGTGGAAACCACAGAAAAAGGTTCTTAGAGCATTCTTGGGTGGGCCTGTAGACGAGCTGGGACGCTCCGCCACTGCTTGAGCCAGGGCCCCCTCCTGCGCGCACGCAGGCCTTGGGGGCCTCCGCCGCGGGCGCTGCGGGCTCCGTGGCCGGCTCGGGCTCGCCCTGCTTCTTCTTCTTGTCGCCCGTAAGGTAGAGGTAGCCGCCTCCCGCACACGAGTATCCGCCGACCCCTTGTGGGTCCTCAGGCGTGTGAGATCGTTCCCCCCCAAAATCCCCCCCTGGGGACCCGAAACCTCGAATTTGACCCCCCCCCCCAGGCCGCGCGAGGTTCCGGACAATGCGCACCAAGGGGGGGGGAACGCCTCGAAATGCTCCAAGGGGGCACCACGACGCCCCCCCACGCGGTCCAAGAGGGCCGCGAATCGTTGGAATATCGACCCCAGACGCCGGCGATGGTCCCCAGACGCTCTCCGTAGCCTCCAAGAACCCCTAGGTGCCCCGAAGATGTGCCCCAGCAGGGTCCCCAGACGCAAAAATGGCGCCATTCCCTTCGTAAAACATAAATTTTAAGCAAACTCGCTTTCCCGCCTGTCCGACGCTCCAAGACGCCCTATGACGCCCCCGAGGTCGCCCCAGGACGGCCCAAAAGGCCTTCAAGAGGGCCCCCACATTGTCCCAAAGGGCCTCCAGACGGCCCCAGACGCACCCGACACGGCCCAAGGCCGCCTGAAAACGAGCCCACGAGAGGGCCGGGAGGGGGACCACGATCCAAAAGGCAACCAAAAGGCCCTCAGGAGCTCCCAGGAGGCCCCCCGAGAACCCCCTAAGACCCCCAAGGTGCCCCGAAGATGTGCCCCAGCAGGGTCCCCAGACGCAAACATGGCCCCATCCCCTTCGTACATTTTAAGCAAACTCGCTTTCCCGCCTGTCCGACGCTCCAAGACGCCCTATGACGCCCCCGAGGTCGCCCCAGGACGGCCCAAAAGGCCTTCAAGAGGGCCCCCACATTGTCCCAGAGGGCCTCCAGACGGCCCCAGACGCACCCGACACGGCCCAAGGCCGCCTGAAAACGAGCCCACGAGAGGGCCGGGAGGGGGACCACGATCCAAAAGGCAACCAAAAGGCTCTCAGGAGCTCCCAGGAGGTCCCCCTAGAACACCCTAAGACCCCCAAGGTGCCCCGAAGATGTGCCCCAGCAGGGTCCCCAGACGCAAACATGGCCCCTATCCCCTTTGTAAAACGTACATTTTTAGCAAACTCGCTTTCCCGCCTGTCCGACGCTCCAAGACGCCCTATGACGCCCCCGAGGTCGCCCCAGGACGGCCCAAAAGGCCTTCAAGAGGGCCCCCACATTGTCCCAGAGGGCCTCCAGACGGCCCCAGACGCACCCGACACGGCGCAAGGCCGCCTGAAAACGAGCCCACGAGAGGGCCGGGAGGGGGACCACGATCCAAAAGGCAACCACAAGGCCCTCAGGAGCTTCCAGGATGTCCCCCTAGAACCCCCTAAGACCCCCAAGGTGCCCCGAAGATGTGCCCCAGCAGGGTCCCCAGACGCAAACATGGCCCCATGCCCTTCGTGAAACGTATAATTTTAGCAAACTCGCTTTCCCGCCTGTCCGACGCTCCAAGACGCCCTATGACGCCCCCGAGGTCGCCCCAGGACGGCCCAAAAGGCCTTCAAGAGGGCCCCCACATTGTCCCAGAGGGCCTCCAGACGGCCCCAGACGCACCCGACACGGCCCAAGGCCGCCTGAAAACGAGCCCACGAGAGGGCCGGGAGGGGGACCACGATCCAAAAGGCAACCAAAAGGCCCTCAGGAGCTCCCAGGAGGTCCCCCCTAGAACCCCCTAAGGGTGCCCCGAAGATGTGCCCCAGCAGGGTCCCCAGACGCAAAAATGGCCCCATTCCCTTTGTAAAACGTACATTTTAAGCAAACTCGCTTTCCCGCCTGTCCGACGCTCCAAGACGCCCTATGACGCCCCCGAGGTCGCCCCAGGACGGCCCAAAAGGCCTTCAAGAGGGCCCCCACATTGTCCCAGAGGGCCTCCAGACGGCCCCAGACGCACCCGACACGGCCCAAGGCCGCCTGAAAACGAGCCCACGAGAGGGCCGGGAGGGGGACCACGATCCAAAAGGCAACCAAAAGGCCCTCAGGAGCTCCCAGGAGGTCCCCCTAGAACCCCCTAAGACCCCCAAGGTGCCCCGAAGATGTGCCCCAGCAGGGTCCCCAGACGCAAAAATTGCCCCATGCCCTTCGTGAAACGTATATTTTTAGCAAACTCGCTGTCCCGCCTGTCCGACGCTCCAAGACGCCCTATGACGCCCCCGAGGTCGCCCTAGGACGGCCGAAAAGGCCTTCAAGAGGGCCCCCACATTGTCCCAGAGGGCCTCCAGACGGCCCCAGACGCACCCGACACGGCCCAAGGCCGCCTGAAAACGAGCCCACGAGAGGGCCGGGAGGGGGACCACGATCCAAAAGGCAACCAAAGGCCCTCAGGAGCTCCCAGTCCCCCTAGAACCCCCTAAGACCCCCAAGGTGCCCCGAAGATGTGCCCCAGCAGGGTCCCCAGACGCAAAAATGGCCCCATGCCCTTCGTGAAACGTATATTTTTAGCAAACTCGCTGTCCCGCCTGTCCGACGCTCCAAGACGCCCTATGACGCCCCCGAGGTCGCCCCAGGACGGCCCAAAAGGCCTTCAAGAGGGCCCCCACAGTGTCCCAGAGGGCCTCCAGGCGGCCCCAGACGCACCCGACACGGCCCAAGGCCGCCTGAAAACGAGCCCACGAGAGGGCCGGGAGGGGGACCACGATCCAAAAGGCAACCACAAGGCCCTCAGGAGCTCCCAGTCCCCCTAGAACCCCCTAAGACCCCCAAGGTGCCCCGAAGATGTGCCCCAGCAGGGTCCCCAGACGCAAAAATGGCCCCATGCCCATCGTGAAACGTATATTTTTAGCAAACTCGCTGTCCCGCCTGTCCGACGCTCCAAGACGCCCTATGACGCCCCCGAGGTCGCCCCAGGACGGCCCAAAAGGCCTTCAAGAGGGCCCCCACATTGTCCCAGAGGGCCTCCAGACGGCCCCAGACGCACCCGACACGGCCCAAGGCCGCCTGAAAACGAGCCCACGAGAGGGCCGGGAGGGGGACCACGATCCAAAATGCAACCAAAAGGCCCTCAGGAGCTCCCAGGAGACCCCCCTAGAACCCCCTAAGACGAACCCATGAGGCCCACAAGGGGCCCCAAGAGACCCCAGAACGGCGCCCAAGAGGCCTCCAACCTGCACTTTTCCTCCCCCTCCCCGTCCTCCAGACTACGTCCTCCCGACTAGTATCCATGAACCCTCTATTGTCGTCGTCGCCGTCGTCGCCTTCTTCATCCCCGCACCCTACTCATCGCCCACTTCCTCCTCCTCCTCCTCCTCCTCCTCCTCCTCTTCCCCCTCCTTATCCTCATCCAACTCTTCCCTCCCCCCCCTCCCCGCGTCGGCAGATGTTCCTGAAATGGTAGGAGGCCCCCGAGAGGCCAACCACGAGATCCCGACCAACATCCTCTAACCCTCTACCGTCGTCGTCGTCGTCGTCGCCGTCCTCACGCCCATCTCCTACTCAACTTTTTCCTCCTCCTCCTCCCCGTCCTCCACCTCGTTCTCATCCTCCAACTACTCCTCCCTCCCCCCGTTCAGGAGGCCCAGGAGGAAGCCCCAGAAGGTCACCAGGAGGTCCCAGGAGGCCCCCGGAGGCCTCCGCAACTGGGAGCTCTGAGACGCCGCGCTCGAGGTGGTCCGGCCCGTTTCGCCTGAGACTTCCTCGCAGCACGTTTCGCCCGAGACATCGTTGCAACTGTGGGGTTCGACATGCCGCGCGCGAGGTGGTCCAGCCCGTTACGCTCGAGACATCCTCGCAACTCTGGGCTCCGAGATGCCCTGCGCGAGGTGGTCCGGCCCATCTCGCCTGAGACATCCTCGCAACTCTGAGCTCTGAGATGCCGTGCGCAAGGTGGTCTGGCCCGCTTCGCACAAGACATTCTCGCAACTCTGACCTCCCAGATGCCGCGCAAGAGGTCGTCCAGCCTGGGGGCCCAGAAGACCACATGTTACATATCCTCCGTGGGACCCTGGGAGCCCCAGGAGGCCCCAGAGAGCTTCAGGAAGCCGCAGGACGCCCAGGACAGGCCCCAGGGGTCCGCAGGAGAGTCCCAGGAGGCTCCCAGGAGGCCCCAGGAGACCCCTATCAGAACGTGTCAAGTTAATACACATCCGGTGTCGATTCGTTGATTTTTCCTGCTCTTGTTGCCCCCCCCCCCATTTTGGGGGGCCACGACGGCCACATGTTAGATATCCCCCCCTGGGAGCCCCAAGAAGCATCAGGAAGCCCCAGGTGGGGTCCAGGAAGCCACAGGAGGCCCATGAGGAAGCCCCAGGAGGTCACCAGGAGGTCCCAGGAGGCCCCAGGAGGCCCCCGCAACTCGGAGCTCTGAGACGCCGCGCTCGAGGTGGTCCGACCCGTTTCGCCTGAGACTTCCTCGCAGCACGCCGCCGAAGCAAGCGCCGCCGCCGCCACCGTCACCGCCGCCACCGCCGCCGCCGACGCCGGCATCATCGACGTCGTCGTCGTCGTCGTCGTCGTCATCGTCATCCGTCTCCTCCTGTTCATCCCCTTCCTCCTCCTGCTCCCTACTCTTCTTCGTCCTGATGCTCCTCTGGTGTCTCCTCTCACTCCTCTCCTGCTCCCTCTGTTCCTGTCGATGGGGTGCGTGCGGCCCACCGGGGGGGGAGGGGGGGGCAATTCGATGCCAGTGAAAGACCGTGTGCACCTGGACCGGACAATCCCCTGGACAACGCACTGGACAACCCCCCGGACAACCCCCCCGCCCCAGAATCCGATTTCCTGGGGCGCTCTGTCCTTGTGGTGGCTGGACAACCTTATGCGCGGCATCTACGAGCATGGAGTGGCCAAGATGTCTCAGACAAAATGGCCTGGAACATCTCGCACGCGACATCTGTGAGCCCAGAGGTGTGCAGATGTCTTAGACGAAACTGGCTGGACAATATTGTGCGCGACATCTATGAGCCTGAAGCTGCCAAGATGTCTCAGACGAAACGGCCTGGTGGTTGTGAGGACGTATCAGACGAAACTGGCTGGACAACCTTGTGCGCGACATCTATGAGCCTGGAGTTGCCCAAATGTCTCAGACGAAACGGCCTAGAGCATTTCGCACGCCGCACATCTGAGCCCAGAGTTGGGACGATGCCTCAGACGAAACTGGCTGGAAGACCTTATGCGCGGCAAATATCGCCCCCAGATGGCCAAAGAGGCCCCCAAGAAGGGTCGAAGAGGGTCCAACCACAGCCCACAAAGCCCTCAAAACAGCCCAAGAGGGCCCCCAGACGGCTCCAAGACGGTGTCCAGAGGGCACCTTTTCGAGCCTTCGGCCCTAAGACGCCCCCAGCCTGCCCCAAGAACGCCCCAAGAGGCCTGAGGGACCCCCAAGAGAACCTCCAAGGCATCCACGAAGCCCCCAGGAAGCTCCCAAGAGGCCCCAGAACTTGGCCCAAGATGCATCGAGGCGGCCGGATATGGCCTGCAGACAGGCCAAGATGCCACCAGAAGGCCACAAAGGAGCACCAAGAGGTACGATAACAGCAACGAAGCAACAGGAACGATGTCGAGCGCCGTGTCATGATTCGGACAAGCCTCGTGAAATGCAGTCCTGGAGGCGCAATCGTTTATAGGGGGGTCGGCGGATGTGGCGTCAGCCTGGAGAATCACTGAATAAACATATCAGCGGATCTCAGATGTCCCTATCTAGAGCTTACCATCAAAGGCTCTGAGTGCCGGCCCAGCCTTTTGCAAAGAAGCCTTGCACGACACGAAACCGAAACATACCAGCATGTGCCAAGACGTTCAAACAATCAACGAACACTGCGCCGAACACCAACCACTCGGGAATTCACAAATACCAATCCCACGAACCCCTCTGGGCGTCGGTGGTCTAGAGAGATTCCTCTTCCAACCTCCTTTTTCCCCTCGCTACCCCCTCCCCTGGACCTGCACGGAAGGTTTCGCGGGTCGTTGGGGCGTCCAAGATGGCCCAAGACGGTTCCAAGAAGCCCTCAGAAAGCCCAAGGTCGCCTCCAAGATGGCTCAATATAGCGCGTGATGCCTCAAGATGGATCCCAAGATGCTCCAAGAGGCCCCAACACCGCACCAAGACAGTCCCAAGTGACCAAAGAGCTCCCCACGGAGCCGCCGCCGCCGACCCAAGATCCCAACTGCGCCGCCGCCGCCGTCGTCCGTCGTCCGTCGTCCGTCGTCCGTCGTCCGTCGTCCGTCGCCCGTCGCCCGTCGTCCGTCGTCCGTCGGTGGTCGTCGTCGTCGTCGTCGTCGTCGTCGTCGTCCGTTTTCCGTCGTCCGTCGTCCGTCGTCGCCGTCGTCCGTCGTGGGGTTGTCCCGTTGGGCCGTCTCCTCTCTCGCCGAGCGGGGTCCACGCGCCAGCATCGTCGGCCTCCGATGGGCCTCGGAGCCCAGAGGACGGCCCCAAATGTTGCCCAGGAGGACCTCAAAAGGGGCCCAGAAGGGTCCAAAGAGGGCGTCGTCGTCGTCGACGTCCTCGTCGTCGTCGTCGCCGTCCTGGTCGTCGTCGTCGTCGTCGTCGCCGTCTGGCTCCTCGCGAGTACGGCCTCTGAGTCTGAAATGACTCTGGTAGGTCATATTGCATCCAATTCCATGTCGAAGGAATACGATATGGGGTGTGGATGAGTAAGATGGGATAAAATCGATGTAATGATCTTTCCAGCACGTAGCGAATACCAAGTCAGGTATCCGGGCAAATAGGGCGCGCGTGCCTAGAGCCAAAAGGCAGCGACGCGCAGGCTATACTCCCGATTCTCTATAACATATCATATCCCAAAGAGCTAACCTTAAAGTCGGGAGGGGAGGAGACGGAGAGTACAGCAGCGCAGTCGCTGGGTTCTCGGCAGGGACGCGACTGTTTGCAAGGAAAACGGTACATGCAGTCGGGTCTAACACCAGACTGAGGGGCGAGATTATTCGCCGGCGAGCTTCCTCGCAAAAATTTTCCACGCATGCACAGGACAGCCCCTTGGATAGACAAGAGCTATCAGCCCGGCTAGAGGTAAGCCAAACAGGCTCTTCCCCTCCGGACAAAAGGTATTAGGGCAAAGAGCCTGAACGAGATGGAACAGGCTCGTTGCCAAGCGTGAAAAACATGGCTCGTTTCCGAGCAAACAAGAGGGCGCCTCCATAATGGGCGCCCGTGCTGGCGAATTGGACCGTAGGGGCAACAAGGAAAGACAGAAAACTGATTCGACTTAGGTTTGGTTCTGTCCGCAGGGCCCCGAAAGGGAACAAACTGCTTCACGTCATACTTAAATGACTGGGTACCTGACATCACTTCCAAAAGCAGCTCCCGATCGATACTCCCCTTTGTATGCCCGTCTGCGGTCATGTCCCTAGTGTCACACCGCTGCACGGTATGCACTACACCTATACCTAGGAGGAGTCGGCTTGCGGGGGGGGGGTCGGGCGCGCGGGAGGCGGGCGGAGGCGTCGCCGGCGCCCCGCGCCCCCGGGGGGCTCCATGTAAGATTTTCCAGGCTGCGCCAAGCGCGCGCACGCGTTACTTGCCCGCGCGCTCGCATTCGCGCAAGCGCATCCTACGAAACTATGATTTGGATCGGAACCGGGCGACAACGGGCATGGGGCGCCTGTCAAGGCTGCTTCTGGGAGCGATTGCTGCTGGCTCGACACGCGCGATATGAATGTAACGACTTTTGGAGGACGGGCGCTGCGCCGTCCAATCCAACGCGGGAATGGCGCGGTCCGGGGCGCGCGGCCGTCGCGGAACACGGCGGTCGACGTGGCCGCATGGGGCGCGCGATCGGCCGCGCGGCATTTGCGGGCCATTCGGCCGCCGCTGCCGGGTCGCCCTCAAACAGCCCGCCAGGAATACGCAAATGCGCAATGCGCCAGCGCGCCGCCAGGATATCGCCCTGAAAACAACCTGTTCACTCCGAACGCCGACTGCGCGCCTCGCTGAACCAGCGAAGTCGCGCGGCGCGCCCGCGCCGCGGACCCGCCGCAATGAACTAGCGGGAAAAAGGCCTCTCTCCATGGGTTCTGGCACCGATTCTGGCCTACTTCCCCGTTCTGGCCGATTCTGGTTCCATCGCCGATTCCTCCTTTGATTCCGTATTGATTCCGTACTGATTCTTTTGATTCCGCTAGAATCAGGGGTCGCAGTTTTGCCGATTCTGTTTTGATTCTGTACTGATTCCGTACTGATTCCTTTGATTCCCGCGCCCCGGGCTCCCGCGGCCCGAGCTCCCGCCTCGGCGGCGTGGTTTTTCCAAGAGCGCGGAAGAGTTTTGAGGGGGAGGGGGGCGGGGGGGGAGGCGGAGCGATTTTTGGGGCGCATCGGGCGGCCGAGCCACAGATTTCCGGGCCCAGTGCGCACGCCCAACATGGCAGGCGCGGGCGCGCGCGCGAGTTCTCGACCGTCGGCGCATCTGTAAGTTCATACCCCGCCCCGCGCGCGGGAATGGAAACTTGCGTTGCGGTTTCCAATTGAACGCGCGGCCGTCGCCCCCCATGCTGCTCAGCGCGCAAAGCGCGCGAGCAGCATGGGGGGCTTTGCGTTCTCGCATGAGAAGTGCGCGGAACCGAACCGAACGGTCGGCGGCGCCCGCTCCTGCGCCGCGCGCGAGGCCATCGCGTCAGCGCGGGAGGCTACAAGGGCCTGGGCCGTCGCCCTGGGGCGCGGGCACAGCGCGAGGCCCGCGCGGGTCTCTCGCGCCAAACATGCGCAACAAGGTCGGCCCGCCCGCCGGCTGGCGCTCGCGGGCGACGCGACGCCGGCGCCGACTGCGAGGCCGACTGGGCCCGGAGGATTCCTGAGTGCCCCGGAAAGGGGCAGCGCCCCCCCCGCGCCCGCCCCCCCCTGCAAGCCGACTCCTCCTACCTATACCCATGAGCTCACGTATCCAGCTGATAGGTCCCAGCAAAGTACGTTCAGTCGGTATATTGAGGTCCTTGCTGGATGATGATTCATATACAGACTCAGCGTCGATAGTAAGGGATACTTTGATGACTAGGCCCCGAACTTCACGCATATCTCGTAGTTGTCGTGGAGTACGTGCCCCAGCCTTGAGCTCGTGGAGAGTGATGAGCGTAGGATAGCACTCATCAAGATCAAGTGCAGCTGCAAGCGCCTCAGCAGCATAGCTGGACCTCACCTGCAGTCGGTGTGACTTGCATAGTCCGTCGCAGAGGTGGGCGATGGGTTTACCTTGGGCCGAGCTTCCACGCCTTAGTACGTTAGCCCCGCGAATGCCGTAGCCCTTGGTTTCATCGTCCTCCTCCCCGGTGAGTTTCCGATACCCCGAGTCACTATGTATGTCTACTTCATTCGTCGGTTTCATCCGAGAGAAGGTGATGCGTTTCGGGCTACTGATCAGCTTTCGCGTCACAGCATTCAGTCGTCTGACTTGTAAGTTAATGGGCTCTTGGATCTTCTGGAGAGACACCGCATACACCACGAGCCAGACTTGAGTGAGAAAAGCATCGGCGAGAGCTCCTCGCAGGCTAACGAACATGTCGGTAAGGAGTTTGGTAGCCTTGGCTTCTGCTGCCGCTCCCGTAAGTTCAGGATGTGTGATAGGACGTAGTTGTTTGATATATTCGTCCTGGTCCATGATCACATCCCCTAGTTCTCTCTTCGCGTAGCGGAAAGCACAGTGAGTGTGCGTATGTTTGTTGAGCTTGCATTTACCAAACACCTTCTTCGACGCGTTGTACATGGTCATCTATATTTTCTTCTAGGCCTGTCATATTTATATCGTCGACGTGTTTTGCTGTTAATAGATCCTGACTGAATTCTAATTCAGGATCGTAGCTTGTCTGTGTAAGACCTATAGCTCGAGTGGCCGTGCGAAGTTTGAGGGGGAACGCTCTTGGGGCGTCCTTCGTGCCGGTTCCTGGCTTCAGACATCTGAGGCAGCGTCGGCTTTCATCATAAGAAGAGAAGCCTGGAAGGGTGCGAAGCACCTGGGCACTTCCCGGTGGAAGGGTGAAGCAAACCATGCGAGTCTCCTCGCCAGTGGCCTGGGCAAGTTCCTCATATGTCATTCCTTTGAGGAACGCCTTGTCGATGTCCATAGATGCTAAGATCCATTCTGGATGACACGCAGCTTCACTTTCCAGAAGCCTCTGGGACTGTCGGTGGGCAGTT
Source organism: Prorocentrum cordatum (assembly GCA_963575745.1). Taxonomy (NCBI): domain Eukaryota; class Dinophyceae; order Prorocentrales; family Prorocentraceae; genus Prorocentrum; species Prorocentrum cordatum. Next base: position 151,383 of record CAUYUJ010011079.1, read on the forward strand.
CCCGAGAATGTTTCTACATCGAAGGCCGCCGTATCCATATATCCGCGGAGGACGAGTCTCAGACGGATGGTTATAACATTATCGGTGCCTGCTTTCACAAAAACTTCCACTTGTATACGTATATGAATGTCATAATGTTGGAAGCTTTTGACAGGTCGTACATCTCGAAGCATCGGCTGTCAAGCCAAATCTTGAGTTCGGTGTACAAGGCTTCACTAACTTCTTTGGGATGTGCTGCTATGTCTGCTTTGGTAAGTAGGTCGTCTTACCACTACAGCGCGTTTTGCAGCCGATGGCACGTATACTCTCATCGTTGCGACCATGTTTGGTTCGAGCCGTGCAAGATGGGTCTGGTCCAGCACGACCTTTGCCATGTCTGGCGTAAAACATAACCCGGAACATGGGCCATGTTCATCACTGTCAAGGGAGCAACCCTCGTCAGGTGCAGTCGAGCATAAAGAAACGAGACAGGGCTCTTGTGGTTCAGGCTCGTTTCCGAGCGTCTCCGATACAGTGGTATCTTCCTCGTCCACTGACGCTGAGACCAAGACACATTGGTCGGGCAGCATGGTTGTTGGGGCGCAGTAGAGACAGTCGTAGGTAGCCGTCGTGGGATGAAGGTCCATACGCAATTCATCGTACCACCCCTCCATCATCATAGCCTCGATGTCGTGATCCTCGCTTTCCTCATAGCTTGTAGACAGGCGACCTTCACTCGGTGATGAAGCACCCGGGTGTCTGGAGAAGGCCTGTCTCCAGGCTGGTCAGGTCCTTCAGACTGTGTGTCCAAGTGTTGATACTTGACAAGGTCGTCATGGAAACCTAGGGAATGAGCTTGTGACGTCAGGCACTGGATGAGTCTGGAGTGAGTGCTACCAAGGATTCGAGAGATGTGCAGGCCGGTGCCTACGCACTCGTAGTAGTAGAAGGCTGGGCTAACATCGCTGTCGTAGTGGATCATTGTAGACCCGGTGGCATACTTAACCAGAGGTAGATTGAGCACGCTCTTGGCCAATCTCACGGCTACCACGCGCTCCACTCGGAAATAGTTTCGCACGAGATACTGTAGTGCTAAGTGCACGCGCGGGTGAAACTTGCTGTCGTCGGAAAGATTGAGGTTTCCCTTGTAGTCTGGAATATAGCCGAAGACTTTGGCAGGTTTCCCTGCACCAAGGTGTGCCACATACATAAGGACAGTTTGCATGGCCATATTGTCCATGCCAAGTTCCCTGGTGAGGAACCATTTAATGTATAGCGCGTGGCGAACATCCGGATGCATTACACCTGCCTCACGCGATCCTGCCTTGACGACTACGTGTACTCGTTCAGGCACGTTACGGATCACAGGGAACGGGCCATTCCAGCCTCCATGGTCGTCCTTAGTGGCCGTGGGTCGGTGATAGTCGACCAAGTCTCCAGCTGAGTATAAGCGAGCACCATCTGGAGCCGTCTTGGCCCTGAGGGCACGGTTCGTCGTCGCTACCGCCGTAGCTTGAACCATCGCATCCAGGCTGACTTCCCTCGCGCGACGTTCGCGTTCGTGGCCTGACGTCCCGGGGCCCTTGGGGAAGTCAAGGGTGTCGAGGTCAGGAAGGAAAGTGTGAGAGGGGCGATCGGGCAATGCTACCAGTCTGCTATACCCACCCCCTGCGGGATGGCGCCTGCATAGGGCACATGGCCGCAGGCTGCAGGACACCCCGCAGAGACGCGCGCGCCTCGAGGGTCCCGCACAGAGAGGAGTCTGCAGGTGTCGCCACCGGCCTGGCCTGGGACGTCTCCCACGCCCCCCCCTTACGACACGCGATCACGCACGTCATCGGGTGGCGGAAGTAGAACAGGAGATGGAGCAGACCTGGCCGGGCAGACCTCGCAGCGACAGCAATCCAGAAGAGGCGGTCGGAGAGAAGCGTCAAATTGTGCACCTGGGGGAGACGAAGACCACAAGATGGACGTGTGCACACGACGTCACAATGGGCACCTGGAAGCACAGTATGAACAGGATAAAGATTGCGGGCTGGCCAACCACTTTGTAGGAGAAGAACAGGAAATGCACCTGACGACAACGACCGAGAATGGAAGCAACACTGAGAGAGTGTCTCTCGACTGACACCTGTGCGAAAGCAGAACTAGAAGAGGGAAAGGTAAAGAGAAACAGGATGAGGAACATGTCGATATGCACCTGCGGGGAGGCAGCGAGCTCGACGCGACGACCCCCCCGACGAGAGACGACATGGCAAGAGAAATGATAAGACAATGATGAAGAGGAACGTGTCGATATGCACCTGTGGGGAGGCGCAACAATGTGAGCTCGACACAAGTCCGCGGGGCTCAACTGCCCACAGGTCCTGGAGCACCGACAGATCGGCCCCCCCGACACGAGACGGCACGATAGAATAGAAAGAAGGAGGAAGACAAAAAAGACGGAGATGCGTTGCCCCCGCCCAAAATGGGCTGCTCTTGTCGATTGGGGGCGCCGGCTCCGCCCAAAATGGGCTGCTCTTATCGACAAGAGCCGGGCTCTGGCCACCTCGAGCACGTGTTTTCGTGCTCCTTTGCAAGAGGTGCCAGTTTGCGGGGCTGCGACCCCCCCGCAGAGGTTTCTGACTTGTCCAAGGAGAGAGGGGAGAGGGAGGGGGGGGCCAGACCCGACTCCGAGGAGACGTGGGGAGGCGAACTCCCACGACGCCCAGAGGCTGCGGGACTGAACCCACCAGAAGAACAGAGGAGGGAGGGGCCAGACCCGACTCCGAGGGGACGCGGGGAGGCGAACTCCCACGACGCCCAGTGGCTGCGGGACTGAACCCACTACAAGAAGAGAGGAGGAAAAGGGAAAAACGGGAAGGACCCCCCCGATGAGAGACATCCGTCTCCAAGCGCCTTCAAGAGGAGAAGAATAGGGATCTGCGCAGAGCCGCTGCGGGGTCCACCACGAGGACTCAACCGGTAGTTGTGGATGCTGCGGGCCCAGCGGAAACGAGCGCCCCGAATGAGCAGAGCAAGTCTGCGACAAAGGTCACCCACAAACAAACAATCAAAAGGTCATGAGCCAGCAGTGAGCACCTACCGGGGCCCCGCCCTCGCGCCTGCGCGCGAGGTAGTCCGTCGCGCAGGGAGAGGAAGAACAAGAGGAGTAACCTGACTTCTGGACGCTGTTCGAGCAGCGCTATTCCGAGATGTGACTTACTGTCTCTGCTTCAGAGCACGGGGGAAGTTGACATAAAGCAAATGCCCCACCACCACGGAGCCCCGTTGCACGTAAACAGGGCGCCCCCGCCGCTCTGGCTACTCTTCGCGATAAGGAGAACGAAATGCTTGTCCGACGTGTGGTCCGCCGCCGTCCAACATCCTGCAACCTGTCAGCGATGGGGGCGAAATCGTAAACCGAAGGAGGGGGGCCAGCCGGCCGGTCTGGGCCCGTCCAACACGTCACTCTGCCAGGGCGTTGGGATTCCGCACACGCACATACAGAAGCGCAAAGGAGAAAGAAGACGGGCACAAGGGAGAGACAACTGGTCGACACTGCGCGGCGCGCAGCAATCGCTCCGGCATGAATGTGGGCACGGTGACAACATGCACAATAAGCGTGAAAGGAAGAAAAGAAGGACGCATGGGTGGGAA
>CAUYUJ010011079.1:160000-257500 GCA_963575745.1 Prorocentrum cordatum
CCGGCGGAGATCTACGCTGCGGCGGTGCACCAGCTGGACATGGCTGGAGGTGCATGGGCAATCCACGGGGCATGGCAGGGAGGGGGGGGGAGGAGGACGGACGGGGAGAGGGGGTCCTTCCGCCCCCTCTTCCCCTCGACCCTCCTTCCGCTCCGTCCCTCTTTCTATTTCCTCCCTTCCATTCCCTCCCACCCCGCCGCGCCTTCAACTACCGCCCCCTACACGTCAGGAGTGAGGGTGCGGCAATTGAAGGTGCAGCAGAGGGGCAAGGGGGGGGAATGGAAGGCAATTGGCAGCGTCGCCCCCAGGTTGCCGCTACGACAACTGCAACAAGGCCCAGCAGCAAGCGTTTGAGATGTTCAACCCAAGTTCGTGGGCCCAAGCTGAGGGCAAGATATTGCATGATCTGATTTCATATATTCATAAGTTGGCACGCAACAGTGCCAGTTCCCAGAACAACGATCTCGCCGAGATGAAGGCGCTGTGCCCCAGTGAGCCCCAGACTCGCAAGCGGCGCGGCACCAGCGATGACAGCCAGCCGCCCGAGATGCCCGACCTCGAGGACAGCTTGGCCGGCGCTGAGTGCGAGTCAGGGTGGTGGCACGAGCCCGACGACGCCAAGCAGAGCAAGCCGAACGAGGACGAGTCAGGGCGGCACGAGCCCGACGACGCCAAGCAGAGCAAGCCGAACGATCTCGAGGACGAGTCAGGGCGGCAGGAGCCCGTCGACGCCAAGCGGAGCAAGCCGAACGAGCACGAGTCAGGGCGGTGGCAGGAGCCCGACGCCAAGCGGAGCAAGCCGAACGAAACCGAGGCAGCGGCGGGAAAGGAGGAGGAGGAGGAGGAGAAACTGAAGGAGGAAGAGGAAGTGAAGGAGGAGGAGGAGGAGGAGGAAGTGAAAGGAAGAGGATGAGGATGAGGATGAGGATGAGAATGAGGATGAGGATGATGATGATGAGGAGGAGGAGGAGAAGAAGGATTAGGAGGACCCCGAGCTCAATGCCATCTCGAAGGCGTGGAGGAGGAGGATGAGAGGGACGTGGGGGGGAGGGATGTGATGACCCCCCCGAGCCCCGCATGATCATGAACTTCGGCCCTGGCAACGTCTTCCTTGGCTGGAAGCCTCTACGGTTAGAGGCCTCCTCCTCCTCCTCCTCCTCCTCCTCCTCCTCCTCCTCCTCCTCCTCTTCCTCCCCCCTTCCCCTCCCCCTCCCTCTCCTCCTCCTCCGAGGAGGAGGGGGGCCCCCTCGATTCCGCATCCTCCTCCTTCTCCTCTTATTCCAAGGGGGATCTCCCTTGATCCCCCCCTCCTCCAGGAGGGGTGCCCCCCCCCGCTCCTCCTGCCTGGTTTCCTCGCGCTTTGCAGGTCGACGAGGTCATGGATGAGGAGGCGAAGAAGGCGCTGCCAGTGATCAAGGGCCTCATCTCGAGCCTCGACCCCGGTGCTGATGAGGACCCTTGATCCAGCGAAAGTGAGGGGTCCACGATTTAACTACTCCCATCCCCCAGCCATCCCTGGCGGGCGCCAGGATCTCGAAGTTGAGTGCATGCTGGGGAGGGTGGAGGAAATCGAGACAAAGATCTTAGGGCTCCGCTGGGATGAGGCTTTCGACGCAGCCGGGGTCCCTTGTCTTCCCCGCTAGACTGACCCTGACCATATATATATATATATATATATATGGGGACAAACTGAAATGGAGAGGGGGAGAGGGCAGGGAGAGAAAGAGAGTGGGATACAGAGAGAGAGGGGAAACTACAAGAGTACAGCTAAGCAACCACAACAAGCAACAACACGCAGCAGCAGCAGCAGCAGCAGCAACAACAACGGCAAGGGTGCATGCATGGGAGAGGGAGGGGGGAGGGATCGATGACGATGGATGTTTCTAAATAGGACAGCGTGCATGACATTGCGCGCAAGATGGCCACGCAACAGTTCGACCCCAACGACCCTCGCTTGCACAACTACTTCGATTTCAGCATGATGGGTAAAGCCATCGAGATCGATGAGTCCGATGACGAACGCCCCGCCGCGGCCTCGCACCCCGCTGGGGTCTGGGACGAGGCCGCCGCGCCCGAGGAGGAGGCCAAGGAGGAGAGGAAGCTACCAACGCCACTACGGGTGCCGTCCGCCGCCGCACTGTTGGAGAAAGCCAAGAAACAACCCCCTGTGTCCACCAAGGCCGAGGAGGACAAGGCCAACGCCGCTGTGAGGAAGCGGCCAGCGGCTGCGACGGCGCCCGCCCCTGCACCCGCGGAGCCCAAGGGCGGCGAGGAGAGCGAGGGCACGCCGGATCCGAAGCCACGTCGACCTACGATCGGCCACGGCGGCAGGGCGCTGCCCAACCACCTCGAGTGGGCAGAGAGGCACCAGGACATTCTCAAGCTGCTCCCGAGCGAGGCCCAGCCACCACCATTTGACCACGGCGAGAAGACGTACACGGTCAACCTCACCCTGGGTCCGCTGAACAAACCAGCAAGGATTGAGGTCCACGTCAAGGCGAAAGCCTACAGAGTGGTGCGCCCGAAAATGGTCAAAGAGGAGAAGCCGCTGACCCCCTGGGGGGAAGATGCCCACGCCGCATGGGAGGAATCTAAGACTAAGGCCCTCACAAAGCTCGACGCCATGTGATTGATTGCACGTGCCACTTTCAGCGATGACGATGGTGGTGGTGGTGGAGGGGGGAGGCAGGGGGAGGGCATCAGAGAAAGCAGGAGCAGCAGGGTCAGAATAACAGGAGGAACACGGGGAGGCATGGAGGACGAACGCGATGCACCGAGCGCGGCTCGGAGTGCTCTCTGTGCAGCACCTTTACGCTGGCTTCGGACTGTGTGCGCGCGAGCGGAGGGCGCCAACGTCCCCAGCTTTTAAGGTGGGCCCGGCCACTGGAGGAGGAATCGGATGAGGCGGGAAGGGGGGGCCCTCCATGGGCCACCCTATGGTCGAGGAGGAGGAGGAGGAGTGGAGGAAGGAGGAGGAGAGGGAGGAGGAGGAGGAGATGGGAAGACGAAGACGGGAACCACGAACCGAAAGTGCAGCTTTCAGGCCCAAGAGGCCCCCCAGGAGGAGAGGCCCCCCAAAAGGCCCCGAGGAGCCCCCAAGAGGCCCCAAGAGGCCCCCAAGAGGCTCCAAGAGGCCCCAAGAGGCCCCAACACGGCCCCCAAGAGACTTCAAAACTGCCTCCCAGAGGCCACCAAGAGGCCCCAACACAGCCCCCGAGTGGCGAGGCAACTTAAAGAGCATAAGGCCCTCCTCCTCCTCTCAGTGGCTCCACCTCGTCACCAAAGCCTTGGCCGACTCTCAAGATCGGCCTCCTCCTGGTGCCGCGCCGAGTCCTCGCCCGCCCCGTCCTTGTGCTTGTCCTCGTGCTCCCCCTCCTTTTTCTCCTCCTCCTCCTCCTCCTCCTCCTCCTCCTCATCCTCCTCCTCCTCCTCCTCCCTCCTCCTCCTCTTTCCCATCCTGCGCTTCCTCCTTTCCGATTGCCTGTTCCCTTCGTTTTCCCGTGCATTGTTTCATGGGCCGATGATTGTCAGGGCATGGCCCAGCATTTGAACGCTGCGCACTCTGGCCACGCCGTTTTGCGAAGGATGGGTCTCTGCACGTGTATTCTGATCGCGAGAATATCTTTGCAGATTATCCTGGTGGCGGTGCATTTTTGTTTGTTTCAACGAGCGCCCACCTCGATGCGCTCCCGCTGGGTGGAAAATGGGAGCTCCGAGCTGCGAGGGCAGCGTGGGCAGATGATAAGGCCATTCGGGAGCTTCTCACTCTACTCAGCACATCCCCCAAGGGCCCCAGTAAGACCTTTCGGAGGCCCCTCGTTCGTATATTCACTTTAGGTTGTCAATCATGGGCAAGTGGTAAGACCATTCGGGACCTCCTCCCTCTCCTAGTCCTCCTACCCTCCACTCGTTACTTCCCCCAGAGACCCCAATGGGACTAAGACTGTTCGGAAGCCCCTCATAATGAACTTCGCGTTGTCGAGCACCCGCCGCTCTGGATCAGAGCGAGGGGCTGCGAGCTGCGAAGGTAGGTTGGACAAAGTGTAAAACCGTTCGGGAACCCCTACTCTGATATGCACGTTGCCACATGAGTAGTCATATGGGCTCAGGGATTCAGATCTGCACGATCGAATGGCCACTCCAGCTACAGATCCCTCTCCATCCGAAATCGAATCTGAGGATTTCGAAGAGTTTGTCGATGTTCAATCACCTTGTAAGCGTGCCAAGGTGTGCACAGATGTCCCGACTTTTTCTAGCATCGTGCAGGGCAAGAAACTGGTCCCCCAAAAAATGATACAAATCATGACGATGCTTCTCGCGTGCAACGGCAAGCCGGTGCCGGTCCACAGCGTGGAATTGTTTGCTGGCTGCCATTCCGTGACCAACGGAATCAGGGGCCTGGGGATGTCTGCAGTAAGCTTGGATTTTGCAACTGTGAGCTCTTGGGACAACATTAACACGAGCTCAGGTTTCCTAAAGGCCCTCACGTTCATCATGGCACTTAAGCCCGACGGCTTCCTGTGGGCGGCGCCGCCCTGCTCCAGCTGGGTGTGGATTGCGCAAGGCACGACTGGCAGATCCAGTCGCAATCCGATGGGTAAAAAAACAGAGAAGGTCAGACAGGCGAACGAGCAGGCCAGCCGCTGCGTTCTCCTCCTCCTCGTTGGGATGCTGCTGCATAACATTCGGTTCATGGCTGAACAGCCCGTCTCCTCTCTGATGTCAAAGCACCACCGATGGGTTCAGTTCTTCGAAGGCCTCCAGGGGCGCCTGCACGAGGTGAACGTGTGGATGCAGCCCTTTGGAGCCGATACTCCTAAGAGAACCTGGTTGGTGAGCAATTGTCTGGATGTGCATAAGTTAGCACTCCCTTGGGATCGAAGCAGAGAGGCTTCTACAATTCAAACCACACATACATCAATATCATCAGTCTCTGGCAAAGCGCAGGTCACCGGAACGTCTGCTTTGAAAAAGACGCAGGCCTACCCCGCTGAGTTTGGCAAGGCCGTCGCCCTTGCGTATCACGGCCATTTGTTCGAATGTACATTCGGAGACGGCACTCCTTTAGATATGCTCGAGCACGTGCCGTGCTCCGAAGATCCATGGGAAGATGCAGGCCTCGATTTAGTGCTCAGTGATTTGCAGCGTTTGTGCGATAGCAAGCAGAAGTGAACCTGAGAGCGCGCAGGCAATGTTTCGGGCAGCGTGCTCGCCGCCATCAGCATCATCACCACCACCAGCATCATCACCATCATCATCATCGTCATCGTCATCATCATCAAGGTCATCGCAATCGCGTCGTCTTGCAACCCCCTTTCCTCCATCCTTGCATCCTTGCCTTTCGGCCCCTCCTTGGCCTCCTTCGCTGGCCGCGCCCCGCCCGCAAAATGTCGACATGACCTTCCGAGGCCCCTGCATCCTCATCGCGGGTTGACTGCAACCCGCTGGCCCCCAGCGCGAGAGGGCGAGAGAGGGAGGGGGGAAGTAGGGAGACAGCCAATGCAAAGGGGGGTCACCACTGCAGGGGGTCGCCTGGGATCGAGGATAGATGCACTTGCGAGCGGTTTTGTTGATTCCGAGGCTTCAAGTGTACAATCAGACATCTCGAAGATTTGGCGACCCTCAAAATGGCGACCCCCCGTAGCATTGCCTGGAGCCGCGCCCCGCTGCGCCCGATATTTCGGGGACACCTACATCGAGCAGGCCCGCGCGTGCATCTGCCCGCGCGCGCTGCCTGCAGAGAGTTCGAGAGGCTGCGATCTCCCTCGCTCGCTGGTGGTCCCCTCGCTCTGCCCGCAAGTGATGATGGCCAGCTGCAGGGCCCTTAAGATTGTAAGTTCAATAATGGGTGGTTCTATCGAAATCATTTGGCGACCATATGGGCGCTGAATATGGTGAGAAACCGAAAGATAGACCCCCCACAGCGGGAGAAAACGGGAGAAACCGAGAGATAGACCCCCCAGAGCGGGAGAAAACGGGAGAAACCGAGAGATAGACCCCCCAGAGCGGGAGAAAACGGGAGAAACCGAGAGATAGCCCACCTGAAAACATGAGAAAACGGGAGATAGACCCCCATGGACGTAATATCTCTCGCTTTCTCGCGCCAGCGCGCCCGAAAGCTCGAAATGCTGACCCCGAGCGACCGGGAGAAACCGGGAGAAACCGGGAGATAGAGGCCCCATAGCGAGAGATAGCGGGAGATAGCGAGAGGCCATCCAGAGCGTTTTTCTGACCTCATTTTCGAGAATATTGCGCCAGAAATTTGACGTTTGTCCACGGGGGGCACGCACTGCAGGTGCTCGAGTGGCAGTTCCGAGGCCACATGGCCCCCAAGCCCCCAACATGGCCAAGCCAGAACCCATCCGAGCCCACTCCAAGGCCATTGCACTCCACGCCTCCAGGCCAGAGCCCAATCCAAGGCCAAAGCCCAGCACCCCAAGCCCACTCCAAGCCATTTTCGGCTCGAATATTTGAGGTGGTGTTTCGAGCAACTCTACTAACGTGTACTGTGTACTGTACGCCAGTTCAAGATGAAAATGGGTTTGAAATTTCTGAGGGACCGCAACGGCAAGCTGGTGACGGATTTTCAGGGGAAGGTGATCCTAGTGAAGACCGAGCCCGATGATGAGCCCACTGGCGAGCCCGAGGGGCCAACCACAGCACCAGCATCGCCATCTTCTGCTTCGGCAAGCGCGGGCGCGGTGGCAAGTTCCTCGGCAGCACCAGCGTCGACTCCAATGGCGGCAAGCCCAGCGGCGGCGGCGGCTTCAGGGTCGGCGGCATCGGCGGCGGCTCCAGGGTCGGCAACTTCGGGGTCGGCGACTCCGAAGTCGGCGCCGCGGGTCCGCGTCGACTCGACGTCACGGGTCATCCTCGACTACACTGGGTCGCCCATTCTGCATCAGATCGGATCGAAGGTAGTCGCACCGAAAAGTTACACAGGGGCACGCGTGCAGCTTTCGTCGACCACCCCTACCCCCCTCCACCCCACCCCGCACCCCCAGCGGATGCATGGTGGGAGCGGAGGTTGTGCTAGACGTCGCCACGCGCGTGGGCGGTATATCTTTACCGTATAGGGCTTCTTGGAAGGCATGGTGCTTCTTGGAAGCCCTCAGGGGCTTTCGAGAATCCCTCGGAGGGCTTCTAAGCCCCCCCACTCCCCTGCCCCCCTCGGCACGCAGCCGAGAGGTCGAGACGGAGCAGCGGCCCTCGGCGGTCAAGTCGCCGCCCCCCACGCACCCAGCGGCCGCGAGACCGGCGAAGGTCGAGCATGAGAAGGAGGATTTCCCACATCAACATGGTCGGTGCTTCCGACCCGCCCCCGCCCCTTGCGCTACAGTCAGACCGAGGTATAAGATCGAGGTCGTTTCGTGGAAGGTACGCTAGTGTTCTCCTAGATGTTATGTTTGTTTTGGCCGACGGAGAGTCTCATGTTCTTGAGGGATGTTCTTCTGGTCTGGGTCCGACTGTACGGGGTGGGGGGGGGTGGGCCGATCGCTTCAGAGACTCCGAGGATCCGACGGCGGACACCCTGATCTACGCTGCTGGCGGTGGCGACGCTGGCGGGCCCGAGGCATCCACGGGCCACGATGCTTCACATCTTTAACTCCGTCCCTCCTCCTCATCCTCATCCTGCTGCTCATCCGATTCGTCGGTAGCCCCTGGTATGATTTTTGTGCCTGAGGCCCCTGGACCTATGCACCGTTGGGCCACGCCCCAATGAAAGCTCCTGCTGCTCCTCCTCCTGCTCCTGCTCCTGCTCCTGCTCCTCCTCCTCCCCCTCCTCCTCCTCCCCCTCCTCCTCCTCCTCCTTCCTCTTGATCCTAGTCCTCTCCCTCCCTCTTGCCATTCGCTCTCCCGCTACCTCCTTCCTCCTCCTGGGGGAATTGAGAAAGTCCGTCTAGGGGCCCTTCCATGGGGCCTCGACGGGGGGGGTCGCCGCCCCACGCAGGGCAACGACTCGGTGGCCGACGAGCTTTCTCCAAGCAAGAGGCGGCGCCTACGTTCAAAAACGCCCTCGGACCCCAGACCGCCGCCATCCCTTCAAGTCCCTCGTGGGCCCGACGGCTCCATCAAACCGGAAGACTTGCAGATCGCCCTGGTAGAAGCGAACAAAGCCCTAGGAGACGCTCGGAAACACATGTTGTGGGGCAAGATGGGCCGGCTGGTGACTTCGAAGAGTTGCCCTCCATTGCTGAAGGACGTTTGGGGTATCTGGGGCCCTTTATGTCAAACTTCCTCATGGTGAGCTGCTCCTCGACCTCATGCGAGTCGCTTGGCCCCCGCCCCCGACCCCCTTGCGGATTCGGATAGTTATAGGGGGAAGGGGGACAAACGACTTACCCGAGGACGAGGAGCGATGATGATGATGACATGCGTGGCTCTGCGTGCTCCCAGGAAAAGTGGGCTGCGTGTGGATCCAACAAAGCTATGAAAAACAACGTATTCAACCTCTACCTGGCGTGCGGAGGAGATTGCGGGAAGATGGAGGCTGTAGAGAAGATAGAAAAAATAGAGAAGGAGAAGTACATCGACACCGACACTTGGATAACTATTACTGACGTCCTCGAGGACAGGTTCAAGCACAACCCCGAGAAGGGCAAGGAACTCGTCGAGCGTTGCAAAAAGGAACTTGGGGGTACACGCATTAATTAGAAAAGTCCATCGCAACACAACGCAACATGGAATGCAACAAAACGAAATCTGCACTGCAACACCGCCACATCTGTCTGTGGGTGTGAGAGAGGAGCAGGAGGAGGATGAGGAGGAGGAGGAGGAAGATGAGGAGGAGGAGGGGGAGGAAGAGGAGGAGGAGGAAGATGAGGAGGAGCAGCAAGAAGGGAAGGATGGGGAGGCGGAGGGAATAGGACGGAGAGGAGGAATAGGATCGTGTCCTGCAGGACAAGACCAGGAACCGATGGCACCCCGACTTCCCGAACGACAAATCTATGATTCAGATTCGGATATGGGATTCGTCCAAAAACTCATCGGAGGACCAGCTGAGGAGGACCCGGGCCTTACATTGGACATGCCTTATATCTGGAGAGACGGCCATGGAAATGGCTAAACAAATCGAGGGGCTGTTCGCCACGCCGGACTTGGGCCCCTCCAGGAAGCCGATCGTTGACCACCCTGAGAAAGCTACCAAGATCAAACTGTTCAACCCCAAGTTTCATGCCTGTCAATGGGTGAACAAAAGTGTGGAGTGGGCCAAGTTGTATCGCGGGGACCTGGCCAAGTTAGAATCAAAGACTTGGGCTAAAGAACTACTTCCGATGTTGGATCAAGCGGCCCAGACATGGGACGCCGCGCATAGTCAGTGCTCAAAGCTCGAGCAGGAGTTGGATACCAAGATGCCCAAAGATGTTGACCCCGAGGCATTCTACAACGCGACATTCGGTGATGTGATCGAGAAGTACCGGCAGGCAGTGCAGGATACCAAGGAGCCCCTCGAGGGGGCCGCCAACATGTTGAACATCAAGAAACGCAAAGCGATCAATGAGCCAGTGAAGCCCAGCTTCCCCAAGCAAGCAGTTCCCGCCCCGGCATGATTTAGGTCTTTGAGTTTCGTCTGGCCTGGAGCGGCCACATGGCCCAGGGAGCCACGCCTGATCGAACAACAAAAGCAAACATACTCGATCATCGAATCAACCCCAAAACGGTCCCAGACCGCCTCAAGACAGCCCCAGAGGCCTCCAAGATAGCTCAAGAGGCCCCCAATACGGCTCCAAAAACATGCCAATATGTCCCTCCTCCGCCGCGGCCCAGTGTTGAACGCCCGAGACTTTCAAAGCATGCTCGTGAGACTTTAAAGCTCAGCCGTGCAGAACAGTTGTTTCGACTAGACGATCTCTATAGGCATGGCCAAGCTCGCATCAAAGCGTGGCATTTTGTTTTGTTTCCAGCCAACGGCACACGGCCCGATGCGACTGACCCTCAGGGCAGGCATCCGTGTGCATACCCCACATCTGGGGCGAGGCCTGCCGTCGTCCTGGCGCTCTTTGCACCAGGGGCGGCAGGTCTCGTCGTCCTTGTGTGGGTGGTCGATTTTAGCATTCTATTTTCTTGGTGGCAACTCCTGCCAGTTGACGGTACCCCGAGGCTCGGGTACAATTTAAGGCTGGCTGCGTAACCAGCACCAGGAGGGAGAAAGAAGTGTGCGGCGCTCCTTCCCCCTGAGGCGAGGTGCCTGACACGCGTGCGGGCACACGGCACCAGGAGGGATCTCCCAACAAGGTCCCCAAGAGGCCACAGTCCCTAACGAGGCCCCAAACAGCCCCCAAGAGGCCCCTAAGAGGCCCCCAAAAGATGTCCCAACAAGGACCCGAAGAGTCTCCAAGAGGCCACAGTCCCCAACGAGGCCCCAAACAGCCCCCAAGAGGCCCCAAGAGGCCCCTAAGAGGCCCCCCAAAAGATGCCCCAACAAGGACCCAAAGAGTCCCCAAGAGGCCACAGTCCCCAACGAGGCCCCAAACAGCCCCCAAGAGGCCCCAAGAGGCTCCTAAGATGCCCCCAAAAGATGTCCCAACAAGGACCCAAAGAGTCCCCAAGAGGCCACAGTCCCCAACGAGGCCCCAACCCACAAAAGATGTCCCAACAAGGACCCAACGAGCCCCCAAGATGCCACGGACGCACACGCGCTTGCCGCTGCTGCCACTCTTGCTCGGCCAGCTTGTTTTGGCCACCATGCTCGCCAAGGCGCGAGCAGCCCGAGAGCTCAGAACCCGCGCCGACGGGGCGAGGGCCGCCGATGGCGCCGTGCCGTGCATGAAGCGTGTTAGGCCCCGGGAGGTAATAATCCGAAGAATATTCCAGAGAAGGTAAAGAGGGAGGGGGGAGGAGGAGGAGGAGGAGGAGGAGGAGGAGGAGGAGGAGGAGGAGGAGGAGGAGAAGGAGGAGGAGGAGAATGAGGACGACGACGAAACGGAGGAAGGAGCAAGGAGCTCGGATGATGATGATGATGATGCTGATGATGATGATGATGATGATGATGAGGAGGAGGAGGAGGAGGAGGAGGAGGAGACGAGGAGGATCGAGGGAGAGGGGAGGAGGCACTCGGAAGGGGGAAGGAAAAGCAGGGAGGCACATGTTTCTCGCGCCCCAGGCTGAACGAGGCCCAGGAGTCGAAGGTGAGCGATCGTCTTTTTGACAGAGTGTGCCAGGGGAAAATGGCCACCACAGAAGCTCAGAGACTAGCTTGCGACATTGTGTCTGATTACGGTGTTGGAGGGTCTCCACTAGTGGATGCATGGGCATCTCTTGGCACCAACGGGAAGCATCAGGGCAATGTGCACAGGGACTTGATTACTTGGGCTCGTTCTTTTGGCATGTACTTAGAGCCAGTGCCGGTTCGGACGGACGTTCGAAATCTGAGAGACCACGGGGTCGTCCAGACCCAACATCATGTGCTGTACCCGCACGAAGTGCTCGCTTCGGCCTGGGAAGCAGGTAGAGACGTATTCCAGTATATGTTTATGGGGCCTAATGGTGACGCGGGTGTACTTGAATTCTGGGACAAACAGAAAGATCACGAATGGGTTCGGGAGCACCCGGGGTTTCAACACGGGGCGGAGTTTTGGAATTCAATCCCATTCGGCGTTCACGCTGACAAAGGCCAGCACATCAAAAAAGACAAGATCCTTGCCATATCCTGGGGATCTACTTTGTGCATGGCCCCCACAATCTGGAGCAAAATACTGTTTACTGTGTGCCCTGACGAGTTGTTGATCGCTGGTCGGACCGACGAGCAATTATATGCAGTATTGGTGTGGAGCGCCCACTGGCTTATGCTGGGGATCTGGCCACCGTGCGACCACGAAGGCAACGAGTGGCCTCACGGGTCGCGCCGCTACTGCAACGGCAAGTCTTCGAAACCCTTGGCAGGTCAGCACCAGGGGCTCCAAATGAACGGGGGACACCACCACAGGAGGGGGGCGGTTGGGCAGGGGTACCAGAATAATGATGCTGACCTCCAGGTGGTTTCAGGTTGCTGTTCTCAGAATACCGCGGGGATTGGGAGTGGAGCGCGGACACATTTGGCTGGAGGACTGTTTTTTTTTCTGCTCCATTCTTGCCCTGAGCATTGGTCGCCCGAGTGAATGGAGGTGGAGCCCTCAGAGTGTAGAACGGCTGCACCTTCTCCTCCTTCTCCTCTTCCTCCTCCACCTGCTCTCCCTCCTCCTCCCGCCCCTTCCGCCCTCCTCTCATCATTCCCCATTCCACTTCCTCCTCGCGGTCTCCTCGCAACGCTTCTCGACTTCTCTCTTCGCCCTGTTTCAGCTCTGGTCCGAGTATAAACAGACCGCCCCAGGAATTACAGGCACAACTTTTGCTGCCACAGGGACTGGGCCAGCAAAACATGCAGCATTTTTGCGTTCTCTGATTGGAGCCCTGAAGCTAGATGGAGGACCACGGAGCTGACCAACAAACAATTTGCAGAGATCAATCCTTGCACAACTGTGTTGTGCCAAATGCCAGGGTGGATGTTGGACAGGACTGACGGACGAACAACACGCGCGGCCATGCCCATGGAAGATGAGGAGGATAAAAAGAGTAGTGAAGAGGAGGAGGAGACGGAAGAGAAGGACGAGGTGGAGAAAGAGGAAGAGGAGGAGGAGGAGGACGAAGGAGGAAAAGGAGGAGGACACGGAGGAGGAGGAGGAGGAGGAAAAAGAGGAACAGGAGGAGGACAAAGACGAGGATGAGGAGGAGGATAACGAGGAGGAGGGCGGCGGGGGCTACGGGTGCGCGCTGTCGGATGGGGCCCCCGCTCGAGCGGGAGCCTACCCCAGGGTCCGACAACCCGCGCCCATAGCCATAGCCAATCCTCCCCCCTTCGACCCCCCTATGGGTAGGAGTGTGCGTTGTTCACCCGTCGAGGACAAGGGCCGACGATATGCACTGTACAAAATTGGGGGTGGGGCAATATCTCATCGGAAACGTTTTGACATACTTGATGTTATGCCAAGCGAGTCACTTTTTGGGTCCAGCAGTTGGCGTGCGATTGCCGATAGGTGCTTCTCAGCAAGAGCTTCTGAATGATCTGTATTTCCGTTTCAAAGAATGGTTAGATGTTCATCGGCTCGAGTGCAGCGTGAAGCGTTTCACGATGAATAGGATTCACCGGGAGAGTTCCACGCATCAGCCTATGTTTGCGTGCAAAGCATCTCAGTGTGCCCCACTGGTGACTTGGCTAGCTGAACTCACCCTCGTGTGGTCTGAAGTCTGCCCTGGGCCCCAGAAAGTAGAGGCTCAGATGGTTGCAAGTATGTGCTGGGGGCTGGCGACATACTTTCACGTGTGTAAAAACGCGACACGTTTTTTTACTGATGAGGAGAAGGCGCTCGTAGACAAAGCTGGCCACACGTTCCTTTACATGTACTCGGAATGCAGGAGGATATCGATCAGTAAGAACACATGCATGTTCCAGCTTGTACCCAAGTTTCACCAATACCACCACATTATCCTAGATGTGATGAAAGACGGTCTGAACCCCCGGTATTCGCATTGCTTCAGTGACGAAGATCAGGTAGGGAAACTCCTGATCATGGCGCGGGCCAGCCACGCGTCCACAGTAGTGCACACGGTGGTGACTCTTTTTTGGATTGGGCTCGCCCGCCGCCTGGCAGATTTCAAGCGCCGCCGCGTGGCGGAAGTGCAGTGATAATGATCGGGGATACTACATCAGGTGGGAACATCGGGAATATTGACGGCTGGCGTTGCGTTTGAGTTTGAACTGTTGCATTGCGACCCGGTTAGACCGCCGAGCCTAGGCGCCCAGACAAATGCGAGTCGTCACTCCCCGTTGTGACTTCCAGGCATATTCCACGAAAGTGGGTCCAAGGGTCTTGCATCCTAAAAGGCTTGCAAGGTGTGTATTTATACAGACGAGTAGAACGAGGAGGAGGAGGAGGAGGAGGAATGAGGAGGGAGGAGGAGGAGGGAGGAGGGAAGAGGAGCAGGAGGGAGGATCAGGAAACCGACCACCGAATGATCGGGGCTGCAGTATAATCAAAGGGAGGAGGGAGGAGCGCGTAAATGACAGGAGGAGGAGGAGGAGGAGGAGGAGGAGAAGGAGGAGGAGGAGGAGGAAGGCGGCGGCGACGGCGAGGGCCGACGACGACGTCGACGGACGTCGGACGTCGACGACGACGGACGACGACGACGGACGACGACGACGACGACGGCGGCCAGACGACGACAGCGACGACGACGACGTCGACGACGACGACGACGGCGGCCAGACGACGACGACGACGACGACGACGACAGCGACGACTACGACGACGACGACGACGACGACGACGACGACGACGACGGCGACGACGACGACGACGACGACAACAACGACGACGACGGCAACGACGTCGAATACGACGGCAACGACGACGACGACGACAACAACAGCAACAACAATAAGAATCACAACAACAGCAACAGCAGCAACAGCAACAACACCACAACAACAACACAACAACACAACAACGCAACAACACAGCAACAACACAACAACATAACAACAACAATAACATCACAACAACAACAACAACAACAACAACAACCACAACAACAACAATAACAACAACAACAACACAACAACAACAATAACAACACAACAACACACAAAAAACACCGACCGTTCGACCACGCGGCCTCCTGCTGCCTCCACCTTCTCGCCTCCTCCTCCTCCTCCTCCTACACCTCCCCGCTCCTCCGCCCTGGGGGTCGGCTGCGTGGGACTGACCGTCGGCCCTTCGGTAGCTGTGTCAGTCAGTCAGTCTCCTCCTCCTTCTCCTCCTCCTCTTCCTCCTCCTTCTCCTCTTCCTCCTCCTCTCCTCCTCCTCCTCCTCCTCCTCCTCCTGCTCCTGCTCCTCCTCCTCCTCCTCCTCCTCCTCCTCCTCCTCCTCCTTTCAAGTTTTGGCACAATGGACCCTGTGGACTGGAGCGTCCGAGGGCTTCCCCCGGCGCCCCCCCCTGGGCCCCCCAGCCGCCCTCCCGCGTGCCACGCCACGTACGTGGAGGGGGAGCGGCCTGGCGAGCGGGGGCCAGGGTTTGGCGGCGCGCCCAGCCTCTGGCTGGGGTACTTTCGCGGGCTGACTCGTCTGCCCGCGGCGCCCGCGATCCCGCCGCGGGCGCCAGACCCCAGGCCAGGGTGGGCGCCCGCCACCCTGGAGCTCCCCCAGCCTCGAGTGTGCCCAGTGCTCTGGCACTTCCCCCGATGGGATGCGAGGGGGGTGCCAGAGTGCTGGCTGGTCCCATGCTGGGCCCGGCCGCGCCGATGGCGCGTGCACGACCCCGACGCGGTGTGCATGCTGTGGCGCACCGCGTCGGGAGATCTGGGGTGCCTTGGGGCTGGAGAAACAAAAGCAATCAACATGGACAATCAAAAGCAGTGTTTTTGATTGTCCATGTTGTTTGTTTTTGTTTCGTCCGCGGGTTCCCCAGGTACACGTGGTACGCCACGGCGCTGGAGCCCGGCGTGCTGGGCGCGCAGCGCTGAAGGACGGAGGGGCGCAGCGAATACACCGCCTCCTCCTCCTCCTCCTCCTCCTCCTCCTCCTCCTCCTCCTCCGCCTCCTCCTCCTCCTCCCTCTCCTCCTCCTCCTCCTCTCCTCCCTCCTCCTCCTCCTCCTAACCTCCCCCTCCCTCCTCCTCCTCCTGCTCCTCCTCCTCCTTCTCCTCCTCTCCTCCTCCTCCTCCTCCTCCTCCTCTTCCTCCTGCTCCTCCTCCTCCTCCTCGCGGCTCGCGGCTCGAATACGCGATCGAGCGATCGCGATGGTAGCGGAACCCGCCATTTCGCGCGTGCGATGTAGGGAAATTCTATGAAAAACGTTCGGGGAGGATGTGTTCGCTCTCGGATTTCGAAAAATGAATACCCCATCGTGCAGAAGCTGAGCTTACATTCGCCCTCCCCCGGCACTAATGCTTAAGCTACAGCATCTTGACATCAAGGATGCTTAAGGCTATGCATTGGTGAAGCCCAACGATGCTCTGGGTATGTTGGATGTCGAATCTCGCCCAGTCAGGCAGTCGTGGAGCTCCCGAGCCGGTCGAGGCAAGGGGGTTCCTTGTGGCTCTCCGTAGTTGGTCTCCTTCGTCAACTGCATCTGGTGGTGGAAGTGCGCCCTGTAAGCGACCACGGCGGGCCGCTACCTGTGGTAGTTCGCCCGAAGACGCGGGGGCGCGTTTCCGCTCGAAGACGCGGAAGGCGTGTTTCCACGCTCGGGCGCATCTCGCAGTACGTCATAACTGCTGGCGCCAGATGTAGGATCAGCGTTCCCAAAGGCGCGTGGTCGCGGTGGCCTGGCGAAAGCACCCTGGCGGCCACCCGATGCCGCAGCTTGGCCCTCACCCGGCTTGGGCAAGGGTTTCCACCAAGCTGGCACAATGCGGCCCTCGGGGTCATGATCATCTGGGAGTTTAACCGGCTCGACAAAACGGCATTTGCCGGGCTCAGTACCGAGGTGATTATTAACACCCTTGCTTCTCGTAAGATCCCTCTGGCATGCAGGGCATGGCCAGTATACAAAGATGGGGTCATGATATTTACACTGTGTAGGATCTGTTGTGGCTAGGACTGTCCTTTCGAACGTTACCGGAACATGCTGGGCATGTGGCCACTTTTGGGATGATACGATCAACGATACGTCTCATACCTTCTCCTGGTTCAGCTTGATCAGGGAGGGCGGCAGGATAAGCATGAGCAGTTCGTGTAGGCGCGTCTCCGCGCGCATTGTCAATGGCTTTCGCCAGATAGACGGCTTCCACAAAGGCAGACTACAGTCGTCGAGTGTATCTTTGTGCCAGTGAAAGCTCCTTGTTGCACGGCTGTGCGTGCACATGCTGACCGTCACACTTGAATCGCTCAAAAGGTTTAAGAATTGCCTCGTCGTTGCTGGTGATATCCGTCGGCTTCTTGATATAATCACCCGCCGTGTCTTTAGGTCCCGTCGCGCATTGGTCAATGCGTGCGGTCGTCATGTGAGGTCGGTCGGCAAGTTCTTTCCATGGGGGGATGTCATCCACCCATGTCCCTGTGGGTTGTTCGCGTATAAACCACCTCCGTGCGTTATCTGGTGTGACAGCTATTTTACCACAGTGGGTTGTGTGTGGCAAATCTTCTTTGTGGTGCTGTTTCCAGGTGTTGTAGTTGGCTTGGTAGTTATAGTAGGATGGTGGTCCTGTTCGGCGGCAGCTAGGCTGTAGAATGGCGACTCGCACATAGCATATTGCAAAGTAGTGGTCTACACCTCGTTGCACTGAGGGGTCTCCAAGGTCGACACATGTGGTCTTGTCTAGATTGCCTCCTGAGGAGAGACCTCTTGAGAAGGCGAGCTCTGCAATGCCACCCTCACCTCCACACAGCTCCAACATGTCCACGCAGTTGTTGTTGCCATAGCACAGAGTAGACACTATACTATACATGTAGACGCTGGCTTGATTTAAGGCGAAGTTTCCTGACTCAGCCGACCCAACATATTTTTGCATCATTTTCATCATGATCGTCATCATCGTCGTCATGATATTCATCATCGTCCGCGTCATCGCCATCACCATCACCATCTCCTCAGCATCGCCATCATCATATCCATCATCATCTCCTCGTCATCGTCATCATCGTGTAATGACACCCAGTACTCAACAGCCTCCTTCTCCAACACAACACCAGATACTCAACAGGCTCCCTTCCCAAGCTGAATTTGAAAATAACCTTCTACTCAACTCTCTCCGTCTCCAACACAACACCCAGTACTCAACAGCCTCCTTCTCCAACACAAACCCCGATACTCAACAGGCTCCCTCCCCAAGCTGAACTTGAAAATAACCTTCTACTCAACTCCCTCCGTCTCCACCACACCACCCAGTACTCAACAGCCTCCTTCTCCAACACAACACCAAGTACTCAACAGGCTCCCTCCCCAAGCTGAACTTGAAAATAACCTTCTACTCAACTCCCTCCGCCTCCAACACAACACCCAGTACTCAACAGCCTCCTTCTCCAACACAACACCCGATACTCAACAGGCTCCCTTCCCAAGCTGAATTTGAAAATAACCTTCTACTCAACTCCCTCTCATGATTACATCTGAACTTATATATGATTCCTACGATTTTCGGACTCAATGTTGAGGCTCTTTTTTGGAAGACTTGTTGGGCTCAAGTTCGGAACGATGTTCACCCCTCCGTCCCCAACACAACACCCAGTACTCAACAGCCTCCTTCTCCAACACAACACCAGATACTCAACAGGCTCCCTCCCCAAGCTGAATTTGAGAATAACCGTCTACTCAACTCCCTGCGTCTCCAACACAACACCCAGTACTCAACAGCCTCCTTCTCCAACACAGCACCAGGTACTCAACAGGCTCCCTCCCCAAGCTGAACTTGAAAATAACCTTCTACTCAACTCCCTCCGTCTCCACCACACCACCCAGTACTCAACGGCCTCCTTCTCCAACACAACACCCGATACTCAACAGGCTCCCTCCCCAAGCTGAACTTGAAAATATCCTTTTACTCAACTCCCTCCGAGCCTCCTTCTCCATCACAACACCCGATACTCAACAGGCTCCCTTCGTCTCCAAGACACACACACAAGTACTCCAGATCCAACCACCACAACACAACGCGACACCCGAAACTTCAACCGCACACGCCCCCCCTTTTTTCTTGGTTTTTTTCAAGAGAAAAGGGGGGTTCATGGTGGGTGCTGAGGCCTATATATGTATACTTATATGTATATGTATGTATTTGTATATATATATACACTAGAACCACGCGCGCGCGTTCCGCGCGCTTTGGTTCTAGCGCAGTCCTAGCCAACCTCATAGGATCGGACGAGGATGGACATCATCTGGCAAGGGTCACCATATGGGAGCGTACTTCCTGGCGGGGAGACGCTGAATAAGCGCTCCAGGAAGTTGCGCAAGGCGTCCAGAAGAAGGACACAGGGCAGGCTCAGGCGGATGCCCGAGAACCCTTGAGAGCCTGGCAAGACCATGCTGGGAGTATTGGTGGATGCCTTTGGGGGACGTTCTTGAAGGCTTTAAAACATAAAAATAATAATATCAAAAATAAAAATAAAAAAAGAGACTTCGCAAGAGCGCAAGCGCAAACTGAATTGGAAGAGAACCGAAGTCGCCTAACCATACATTATTTTCTGCCCCCGGGCAGAAATGTGGGAACCGTGTCCCCAAAGGAAATGAAGCGAAGCTTCCTCGCGCCCATAGTTGCTTCCAACGCCGAAAGCTAAAAGCAGAGGGTAGAAAAATGGAGCGAAACTTCCTCGCGTCCAGCGGAACTTCAAGCTCAAAGTAATTATAAAATGAGGGGGATGCCCAGGCTCCCGTGGGCCCCCAGAACATTGGGCTCCGTTTTGCGCTCCAGGCGGCGCCACAGCACCGCCTCCCTCGGATGTGCCCCCAAAGTTCTTTTTGGGGCCCCGGGCCAGAAGATTCAGCTACGGGCGGCGCTTGCTTTGAGCGGCCCTAAACCCTAAACCCTAAACCCCAAACCCTAAACTGATGCGCGACCCCTCGACGGGTCGCGCACCGATGTCGAACCTTGTCCGCTCTGAAAGCGAGCGATAGTCGAGCGCCCAGATCGTTATCGGGCCGGCGCACGCGCTGAGCTTCGGCTCTTAGATAACCCTGAACCCTGTGCTCCTTTGCTCACGCCGTTCGCTCTTGGCCCCTGGAAGGATAAACTGCATGTGAAAGCGCTTGGGAGCGCTTGGGAGCGCCTGGGAGCGCTTGGTAGCGCCTGGGAGCGCCTGGGAGCGCCTGGGGAACGCTTGGGAGCGCCTGGGAACGCCTGGGAGCGCTTGGGAGCGCCTGGGGGCGCCTGGGAGCGCTTGGGAGCGCCTGGGCAATCTGGCAAACCGAAATCACGGGGGCGACCCGGCAGACCGAAATCACGCGGGCGGCACGTCCCGCGCTGGCGCAGTGAGGCGGCACGGAGGCAGCGCCGGGAACGCCTGGGGGCGCCTGGGAGCGCTTGGGAGCGCCTGGGAGCGCCTGGGAGCGCCTGGGAGCGCCGGGGAACGCCGTGCTGCGCCTGGGAGCGCCTGGGAGCGCGTGGGAGCGCATGGGAGCGCCTGGGAGCGCCTGGGAGCGCTTGGGAGCGCCTGGGCGATCTGGCAAACCGAAATCACGGGGGCGACCCGGCAGACCGAAATCACGGCGGAACGGAGGCAGCGCCGGGAGCGCCTGGGGGCGCCTGAGAGCGCCTGGGCAGCGCTTGGGAGCGAGCGCCTGGGGGCGCCTGGGAGCGCCCGGGCAACGCCTGGGAGCGCCTGGGAGCGCCTGGGAGCGCCTGGGAGCGCCTGGGAGCGCTTGGGAGCGCCTGGGCGATCTGGCCGACCGAAATCACGGGGGCGACCCGGCAGACCGAAATCACGGCGGGACGGGGGCCGGGAACGCCCGGGAGCGCCTGGGAGCGCCTGGGCAGCGCTTGGGAGCGCCTGGGAGCGCTTGGGGGCGCCTGGGAGCGCCTGGGAGCGCCGGGGAACGCTGTGCAGCGCCTGGGAGCGCCTGGGAGCGCTTGGGAGCGCCTGGGAGCGCCTGGGAGCGCCTGGGAGCGCTTGGGAACGCCTGGGCGATCTGGCAAACCGAAATCACGGGGGCGACCCGGCAGACCGAAATCACGCGGGCGGCACGTCCCGCGCTGGCGCAGTGAGGCGGGGCGGAGGCAGCGCCGGGAGCGCCTGGGGGCGCTTGGGAGCACCTGGGCAGCGCCTGGGCCCCCTGGCGCTGCCAAGCGCTTTCGCGCGCTCCCAAGCGCTCCCAAGCGCTCCCCAGCGCCCCCAAGCGCTCCCAAGCGATCCCAGGCGCTCCCAAGCGCTCCCAAGCGCTCCCAGGCGCTCCCAGGCGCTGCCAAGCGCTCCCAAGCGCACCAAAGCGCTCCTAGGCGCTCTCAAGCGCCCTCAAGCGCTGCCAGGCGTTCCCAAGCGCTCCCAAGCGTTCCCAAGCGCCCCTAGGCGCTGCCAGGCGCTCCCAAGCGCTCCCAGGCGCTCCCAGGCGCTCCCACGCGCCCCCAAGCGCTCCCAGGCGGTTCGAAGCGCTCCCAGGCGCTCCTAAGCGCCCCCAGGCGCTCCCAAGCGCTGCCAAGCGCTTCCAGACTTGCGAGCGCCTGGCGCGCTCTCAAGTGCCCCCAGGCGCTCCCAGGCGCTCCCAAGCGCCCCCATGCGCACCCAAGCGCTCCCAGGCGCTCCCAAGCGCCCCCAAGCGCTCCCAGGCGCTCCCAGGCGCTCCCAGGCGCCCCGACCCACTCAGCCCGGCGAAGGGCACCAGAGAAGTCCGCAGCGCACAATGAAATGCGAGGGGGCGCCAAACCCGCCTCCTCGCGCCCCCCCACCCGCCAAATCTTCGAGGGTGCCGCGTGTGAGCTCCAGCCAAGATGCGGCTCCGAGAAAGAGAAAGTTAGCCCCCCCATGCGAAGGGGGGCGAAGGGGGGTAGATTGACAGATTGTTGACGCTTGAAGATGATCGCCGCCAGAAAGAATCTTCCCCCCATGAGAAGGGGGGGGCGCGGGGGGCAGAACAACCCTAGACCCTAAAGGGGTACTTTTGGGCGGGGGGTGGGAGCGGGAACGAAGAGCAGCCGACCCCCCCAACCTCTTGAAGGAGGGGGGGTCGAGCTGCTTCCGCCCAGCGAGGCCCTAAACCCTAAACCCTAAACCCTAAAACCTCAACCAGGGCCCGAGGCCCAGGATCTCGCGGCGCTCGGTCATCGGCCGCGCCCCGGCAGAGTGCCCTGGGGCTGATCAGGACTGCGAGGCCATGATCGGGGCGCGCTGGCCCCCCCCTGCGGCCTCGTTCGCTGAGATATCCATCGGCACGGAGGGGGCGCCACAGCGCCTGAAGGCCAACGCGGCACCTGCGAACACCGCGGCTCCCCCGATCGCTCCCAGGCCGATCGTCGCAACGCTCGCGAGAGACCGCTGCCTTGCCAACGGCAGGCCGTCCATCACGGAATACAGCTTGGTCTTCTGGGTTTCATGACTCCAGTCGCCGAGGGCGCACTTCTCCTCGCCGCCCTTGCAGCGGGGGCACTCCTTGCACAGGTATCGCCGAGCGCCTGCTCACAGATCATGTCCTTCACTGCATCTGGGTCGTTGGGATCGGACGCGACGACCTCCTTGGCCTCCTTCCCATCGCGGGCGTTCGATATCTCCGCGACCCTATCCATGAACCAGAGGCAGCAATTATCCGACTCGCCGCACCTCGAGTTCTCATCAACTTCCCGCCAGCATCCGATGTCACAGCTGACGGGGCCGACAGAATCCCAGTAACTGAACATATGTCCGCACCCGGTGGGGACAGCGGTGGCCTGCAGGAGTGCGGCGGCCGCGAGCACCAGGCGGGCCATCGCTGTTGGGGTTTCGGGCCGATTGAAGCAAAGACGCCGCTGCCTGTGCCGGCGGGGGCGGGCTGAACCAAAGCGTCTTGAGCCAAATGGCTACGGAGGACGCTCTTGAAGGCTCTCGGGGGTTTGGGGGGGTGGGGCATCTCGGGTTTTTGGTTTGGGCTCTCCTGGTGGCATCTTAAGACTTTGTGGGGGCGCTTCGGGGGCCGGGGCCGTCAGGCAACGACTCACGCTGAAAAGCTGGCCGTAGGGAAGGTGGCCAGACCTCTGGGGGTCCACGCATCAGAAAGACTGGAGCGCCAGATGTCTGGGTATTGCAGTGGCCAGACTCTGAGCGACGTAGCTCGCAGCGTTCCTCGGCTTTTCAGTGTCCTCAGCGTGCGACAGAGCGGTGGGTCTCGCGAAACCCTACCACAGCCGACGTCCACGCAGGAACTCTCCCAAGGGACGGCCCGCGGCCTTCAGCCCAGGACCCAAAACCCAGGGGTCCACGGCGGTACCACGTGAAACACAAAAACCAGAGGCGGAGCAGTCTCTGTCGCATGTCGCGAGGGCGGCCCTGGCGACACGCTACGGCCAACGCGAGTGGATAGCGTGTCGCTGCGATCCTCGGGGCGCCGACGCGCGGGAACTGGGGCGTGGATAGCACAGACATGCGACGTCCTGAATTCGTCAATACGCGGCCCCCGAAGTCACGACCCTTTCCCCGGGGACGGCTCTTCATCCTGAGACGTTCCTTGACGGAAGAAGAGGAGGAGGAGGAGGAGGAGGAGGAGGAGGAGGAGGGGGAAGAAGAGGAAAAGGAGGAGGAGGAGGAAGGAGGAGGAGGAGGAGGCGGGAGACCGCACTCGCATCGCGGCGGAGGATGGAGGTATGGCGCCATTTGCGCAGGGCACGACCGCAGGAGGATAACTACCTAGCGGACGGGACGACACTGAAGGCGAGGTTTCTTTGAGGACGGCATTCCGACGCTATTGTTTTGCAGTGTTGGGCTGCTGAGGTTCGCATGGCTGACATGAAGTGGGCGTGGCAAGTTTGTGGCTGCAGTCTGCCGAGAATTTCTGGGTTCCAGACAAACCAATCGTGCAGGCTGACGGGGGCGAAGCAACGCTGGGGGGAATTTCCTCGCGCGAGGGGGGCGCGGCACGCGTGGCGCCAATCTGGGGCGGGTTTGGGAAGGTACCAGCAGAGGCCCGCGGGAGAACCTGATTCGAGGCGCAGACCGAACGTGCCGCGGTGGGCCCGCGCGTGCGACGACGCGGACGTGGACGGGTCGTCGACGGAAATGCCTTGCACTGTGGACGGCTGGTGGGCCGCGGGGGCCGAGGTGGCATGGCGTGTTTTTTTTTTTTTTTTTTTTTTTTTTTTTTTTTTTTTTTTTTTTTCTTTTTTTTTCTTTTTCTTCTTTTTTTTTCCGACGTTTACCGGGCACGGGAGGCGCGTGGCATCCGCGCTTGAGCACCTCAGAGGACGCGCTGTACTCACGAGCTGCTGCTTCGTCGAGGGTTTCCTGTGGCGTCACGCGGTCCGTGACGCATGCCGCATGGAGTCGGGCCAGTTCCAGGGGGGACTCACGCGCCTCGTCCATTGTGACGCGCGGCTCGCCGGACAGCGCGAGCGTGACGTGGGTTGCAGGGGGCTGCAGACGCTGGGCGATTCCGCCCCTTCCTACGGGGCCCGGCATGGGCGAAGAAATGGAGCCGTCGGGGCAGTCCTGGCATCGTGCTGCTCGGAGAAGTGACGCGTCGACGATGTTCGATGTGAACGCTCTTGCAGGAGCGTTGCCCGCAGGGGGCGACAGCCCCTGCTCGGACTGGTGCGTCTCTTCTACTAATACTCTTGTGGTCTCGAAGCTGCATCCTCGGGATATGGCTACGTGCAACTGGCCGTGCGCGAAGATTGGCTTTGGTAGATACACGCCGAGGCGACCTTGGAGGGACTGCCCTTGCGATTTGTTAATGGTGATGACCCGCGCCGGTTTCACGGGGCACCGGCGTCGTCGGAGCACGAGTGGGAGTTCGCAATCCCCGCAAGGGTCGCAGCAGATCCGCGGCAGCAGCTCGACGTTACCCGCAAGGGGCCCGGCGACGACACGGACGGCCAGGAAGTGCGACCTCATTCGCTCTACGACGAGACGCGCGCCGTTGCAGAGGCCTCGATGCGGAGCGAAGTTCCGCAGCAGAATTACCAACGACCCGTGTCGCAGTCGGAGCTCGTGAGGGGGAAGTCCAGCGGTCTGGATGTTGTTCAGGAACTCCGTGGTGTACGTGGCCCCGTGGTCTACCTCAGCGATAGCGACGTCCTGGCTCAGGGGGGCGACTTCTGTGTCGCTCGGCAGTTTTGCGTGCATGAGCGCATTCAGGGTGTCTGCTGCCTGGTTTGTTGGTGTCACTACGGCTCGGGGTGCGCAGTGCTTGTGCCACTGGGCAGGCTGCGCAGCGTCGACCCCCTCGCACACCCATTCCAGCAAATGCTCTGGCTTCCAGGAGCGGGGGGCGAAGACGGCATCTGGGAGTTCGACCACGCACGCTTGGCACTCTCTGTCTACGCCGGTGAACGGCGGCGACCCACAGGCGCCATCGCCGACGCTCAAGCAGAAGTCGGCGATAGCTGTGTCCGCATTGGCCCGCATGTTCTTGCAGAGGCGAAACTTTTTGACGTGAGCAGAATCCCACCACGGCATGGCAGCCAAGGTGTGGTTGAAGACTGCGTCGCGGTCGAGGTATCGGAGCACGGGGGGGATTTGGCGGAAATCGCCTCCGAAAACCACGGTCTTCCCTCCGAAGGGCCGGCTGTTGCCGAGGAGTTCCTGTAAGCACCTGTCTACGGCCTCAAACATGGCGCGCGAGGCAGTGGGCGCTTCGCCCCAAACGATCAGTGCCGCGTCTACTATGAGTTTCGCTGCCGCCGACTGCGATTTGACGTTTGTTTTGCAGCCTTCCAATGGGGCGGGGACGGGGGGGCGGAAGCGGGAGTGCGCGGTGCGTCCTCCGGGCAAGAGTAGTGCTGCGATGCCCGACATCGCTGCAGCCAGTGCTATTATGCCGGTCATTCGTACATAATGCAGGATCTTCTTGTACACGTGGGTTTTGCCAATGCATGATGTTGGCGACGTCTGTGCTGCGGGGGCCGTCTACGCGTGCCTGGACGAAGTCGAAGATGGGATGCTGGTCGTCGTTGAGAGCGAGTCGGTCGAACTCGTCTTTTTCTTTGCAGAGTTCTGACGGGCTGCGCAACTCCCGCGCGCATTCCCGCGCCGCTCGTTCGGCGGGCAAGAGAGCTCCGTCCGGCGACGGCGGCGCGATCGCGTAGGCTGCAAGCGTGGACCCGTAGAGAGCCAGACTTTCGTCGACAGCTCGATAGACGGTGGACGGTTCTACGGCCTGGTGGTGTTCCGACAAGTGATGTAAAAAACGACGTCCCAAATCCGGCTTTGTCGTTGATGTCCATCCAGACCAGGAACTGGGCGAACATCTCACAGAGACGAGAGAAGCTTCGCATAACCCTGCACGCCTCCGCAAGTGCGGCGACCACTTCTATGTCATCGGCGAGGAGGCCCAAATGCCTGGCGTGCTCTTGGAACGTGGGGTTTGCATCCGTGCTCGGTGATCGCTCGAGGGCATTCCACGATGTGGCTTCGGCTCCGCGGATGTGCAACAACAGGAGGCGTAGGTAATATAATTCTCCGGCTTGCAGCTTCACGTCCGCGCACCAGCATTGCGCCGGGTGCAAGTTGGCGCGCGAGACGACTCCGGTTCATCTGTTACGGTGCCCTGAGAGCACTCTCCCTCCAGGCCCGGGCCGATCCCGCGCGTGGCTCGCTTCGCCCACGCTGCGGCGGCGCCTCCCGCGGCCCCCGACGGCCTAGATCTGAGCACGCAGCAAGAGCTGTGCCCCGGACCAACGAAATACGTAGGTTTACGCCGACAAGGTGGGTTCAGGAAAACTGCTTTTTTCAAATGAAATCTTGAGACGCGGTTTTGTTCGTTTTGCATTGTGTTTTACGCGCTGTCGTGCGCGCCAGACCTTGAGCAGCGGAGTCAGGCCGTCTGGAATTCGTTGGCAGAAAAGTAGACGTACAAGTCAGGACACCAGAACGCGAACACGAAACCCTGGAAATTTTGATCAGGAAACCTGGATCTCCCACCCGAAGACACCATCTGCGCCACCCTCGCGCGAAGCTGAAGACCGTGGCTCGAGCTACTGAACTCTAACCCTCTAGCCTGCTAGATCTAAGTGGAAGAATTCTCTACATACTCGTGGGCACCTGTGGTAGTTGCCTGGAGGGCGCGGCACCTCTGGGGGGTGGCTGGACTGCGCGGACTGCGCTGCGCGCAAAGGCTCATTGCGCCACTCGCATCGCCACATGTCTGAGAGAGAATGCAGAGGGAGCGGGAGGGGCAGGCGGGCGTGGACGCGGGGGAAGCAGTATCGGATAAGGCGGCAGCCACGTTGGATACGACATGCGCCCGATGACGTCGTTGTTGCGCGCTTGGCGTTCACGGCGGACCCAGCGGACGCGTTTGCTGCCCCATCGGAAATGCAATGGAATTTCCGGGTACTTCAGGGACAAGATAAGGGATCGGTCTGGGCTCTCTGGCGCGGACGCCGCCTCTGCATTGAGGATGAACCACGCTTCGAGTTTCTTGTGCCGAGGCAAAGCGGCGTGCACTGCGGAGGTCTGCTGTCCGGATTCGAATTGCACGACCTGCTCCAGAGGCATGTGTACTGGAAGTCTCTGGACCTGGTGGCTCCGCCCATGCATTGGAAAACCCATGAGGCGCCGCGCGGCCTCCGGGGCCCCGACGTATCTACAATCGAGGAACTCTTGTACTTCATCGCGGACGTGCTCGAAACAAGCCCTGTCCGGCCCCTTGCACGTGTACTTGTGCAAGTGCTTGATAGGGCGGAGGGAGGTGCACACTTCTACGTTGATGTGGCAGTCGAATAGCTCCAGTAAGTACGGATTGTACGGCACCACGCTACGTGTGTCCAGGACTCCGTTTTTCACCGTGAGGGGAGGGGTGGATTCTCGGCGGCGGTACTCGGGGTACCCGTCTACATTGATGTTCGACTCGGATCGGAAGGGCTTCGGGCACCGTTTGGTGCAGAGGCCGTCCTTCATACACGAACACAGCGGGTTGAGGGCACCGCGCGGCCCGTGGGTCACGTGACATTCCACTAATTCGTAAAGGCCCGGTTGTGTCGACGGGTCAGGGATTTCGGCGGACACCAAGTGATTCACGTCAATTGCCGTCTTTGGCTTATCGTTCTCGGCCAGGATCAGAAGGAGATGAACGCGCGGGAGGCCGCGCTTCTACGTGTACGCCACCGCTTTTCCGAGAACGCGCGTGCGCGTGAGTTCGTGGAGTAAGCGTTTGAGCTTGCAGTGAAAGACCCGGGCCACGATGTCTGGCTTGTTCGCCGCCGTCCCACCAGGGCGTAAGTTGGCGTGTATCTCGGGCCAGTTTGGATTGGCAGTCATTGTAATGAACAGGTCTGGGCGTCCTTTTGCGGCCACCAGAGCCATCGCGTCTAAGTGCAACTGGCGCAGCGCGCGCGGTGGCCCGCCGAAGGACGCAAGGGGCGCGACTGGCGCACCGACCGTGGCGCGAGGCATGGAGTTGGGATGCACTGAAGGGGGAGGCGGCGGCGGGAGGGCCGCGGGCTCCTGCGCGGCGTCTGCGGCGCGCAGGTGGCCCAGGAGGCCACGGAGGGTTTCGACGCGCAGTTTGTCCTGATTCTTGATGACCCATTGCAGACGCTGGCTTTCTACTTTGGCGTAGGCGCCCACTACGTATTGTTGGAACAGTCGGCCGGCGCAGCGCGGGAGTTCCACGGTGGGGGAATCCGCAGGCTCGCGCTGCATGATGCGGTAGGCGTAGAACTCCCGGAGGTGAAGCTTGCGCGTTGCCTTTGCGCCCACGGCGTCCGCGTGCAATGCGGTGGAGTAACCGACAGTGCCAGCGACGTGGATGAGAGGGTACGTAAGCGGGTCCACGTGCTCGGACAAGAAGGACAACTCGTGGGTTGCGTCGGAGCCGTCTGCGCGACGTGTAAACACAGAGACGTCGCGGGGGGGCAGGGGCCCCTCGCCGACAACGGCGCAAGCCACCTCGGCCGCGGACGGGGCGCCGCATCGTCGCGGGTCCTTTTCCACGCACCCCGCGAAACGGAGCACGTGTTCGGGGGCAGATGCGCCATTGGCGGCCCTAGATGCTTCGACGACGTCGTGCACGTGTCGGAAGTGCGACGGGTACGGGTTGGCGGAAGTGTGCACGAGCATTCTGAGCAGGAGGTCGAGGACGTCTCGTTGCAGGTCGGGGAACGACTCGGCTCGGGCTGTCGTCGCTTCTGCGGGGTCGTAAATGTAGAGTTGGGAGTGCTCCGGACTGCGACTCGCTACTGGGTACAGCGTGCCAACGGACCTGAAGGCGCGGCCGTGGAGTACGAACGCCGGCGGACCTCTGCCAGAGGAGACCTCCGCGGGGGTCTTCCGCGCGGCGACAGTGTTCTCGCTGTTGAAGGATGCGAATCCAAGGGCGCAGTTGCACGACCGAGCGTGCTGCGTGAAGTGGTCGCGGGAAGGACCCGGACGAAGGAGCTGAGCCATTTCGGCCGGCGCGGGAGGCAGTAGGGGGATGCCAGCCAGGGCTCCGTACCTGCAGCGCGCGCCGAAGTCCTGTCTGCGTGCTGCCGGGCAACGCGCGCGTTCGGCGAAGAAGTGCAGCGCCCCGCACGTTGCGCAGGCCCCTTGAAAGTGGCCGGTCGGAGCGAGCGACGCTTTCGGAACGCGGTTGCTGCACCATTCGTCTGTCGACCACCAGCCGGCGCGGTGGCCAGTGCGTACGCCGAGAGAAGTCCCAGGCACGGGTTCTGCGAACCAGTTCCGATGCGCTGCGCAGGCGGGCGGACAGCTGGACGAGTTCGGAAGTGCTACGTGGGTGGACTTGAGGCGACACCACGGAACGGAACATTTCGGCGAGTCACGTGCTCGGAGGTACATGCGGGCGGCTGCCGCCACCTGCTTGCGGAGTGCTTGCAACGGATCGCTACGTGGGCGGGCGTGTGGGACACCAGAAGACCCCGACGTCGGAGGATGATGGGGCCCGGCGGCGGCGGTGGCTACCGCGGCATGTCGGACGTGGTCGGGGCAATATCCAGTGGCGCACATTGCTTTCGTCAACTTTCTGTCGCGCAGTGGGAAGGAACATGTGGGTTTAAATCAACGTTCGCACATGCCGTCGTTGCGCGGCACTGCGCGTCGCGCGCCATAGCGGGCGGGGGCGCGGCAGCCGGCCTTTCCGGGCCCCTGGCAAGGGGGCCCCGCGAGGCAACAGTGCCTACATCCCACCGCGGTGCCGAGAGGGCCCACGCGAAACGCGCACCCAATGGCGCGATTGCTACATGGCTTCCCTTTCCGAATGCACGCGATGCAGAGGCCGTCGGGCGACTTCCGTTGAGCTGCACCGTTGCACCCAGACGAGCTACAAGGGCGTTCGGCTTGCTCGTAGGATCGTTTGGAGAGGGATGGTAGTGGTTGCGGTGTGGACAGCCCACACGTTCGACGCAGGCCTGCTGAACCAGGGGTGGAACGGCCGTCGCACCTACGCGTCGCGCATGGGAAACAGGACGAAGCGCAAAGACAACACAAAGTGTCATCTGGCGACTCGACTACGTTCGTACACGCGGGCGCGCGGCAAAAGTGGAGCAGGGCGGGCGGTTGGCAGACGAGGCAACGCTGTCCGCGTTGTCGAGGGGCGCGGAAGTTGCAGGTGGCCGCAGCGCCAGGAACGACCCCGACAATGCACATGGGGCATTGCGCGCCCGTTCGAGATGTGCTTTCTTGCACCGCTGGCGCCCCGCACTTCGGAGTGCTACATCGCGAGGGCGTAGATGCAAGCGCCGTCGAAGACTGGGCTGGAGCGGCTAGAGAAGGGCTGGCGGCTGGGCTGGCTCCGCCACAGCGAGCGCACAGATCTGGAGTTCTGGGCGCTCCTCGGCGCGAGAAGCACACTGTGCACGGTCGACGTCCGGCTTGGCATGGGACGCAAGCGCTGTGGGCTGCATCGCTCCGTTCCTCCTGGCAGCCAGGCGATGCGCAGGCGAATTGCCGACCAGGGTTATAGGGGCAAGAATGGTTATTGTGATGGTTAACACATTGCGGAAGCCGGCCTGATGCATTTTTGACCTTTTGCCGGACGTGGGAAGGACACCCCAGCACCGCGAAGCGACAGGGTAGGGAGCCTTCAGAGCACGGAAAGCACGGGCCAGATGATTTGTTGGTTGCCAGAAGGCGGCAGCCGACGCGGGCGTTCCTACACAAGTTCCATTCACGCGTGGTATTGTGGCATGGGTCGGAATCGTGCGTTGCGCAGAAAGTAGGCGTGACATGTGCTTCTGGCCGTCGGAAGGGTGGAGCTACAGGAGGTTCGCACTGGGGGTGGGCACATCGTGCATCTGCCGAAAAGGCACCGCTTGCAAAATCTTTGACGTTCTCGTTTGCTGGTGCCTTTGACTGGGATCTGAGCTTGGAGTCCACTGCAAATTGGATAGTTATGACACGTGCGTCGCGGCCGCTCAGTAACAGCTGGAGCCATGACCACGAATACGGAGGTGCAGGGAGCGGCGGCTCGACCCGCGATATGGATGGCAGCCTGCAGTGCCGTAAAAGTAAGCAGGAGAATACTGACTGGTGACTGCGGAGGCAGCAGCATCATGTCTTCAGCCGATATGGGGTACGGGGTCGGTGGAGCAGGACGCGGAAGTGCAACTCGGAGACCTTGTTGGAAGCTCCGGGAACAGCCTCGGCGCTGACCTGGGCCCCGTCATGGCTCCATGGATGGGCCAATGGTTGTGCACGGAAACGGAAAGAACGCTGAAGGAACTTGCCCGAGACGGATCATGGCACCCTTCGCTCTTGGGAGCGTAAATGTTAAGGGCTGGTTACGTCACTGCTCCCCGTCCTCCTCTCCTCCTCGTCCTCCTCCTCCTCCTCCTCCTCCTCCTCGTCATCATCATCATCATCAGCCTCCTCCATGTCCTCCCCGCTCTCTTCAATCTGCCGCTCCTTCTCTTCCTACACCTCGTTCTCGTCCTTCCTCACCTCTAGTCACTCCCCAGTCCTCCTCATCCTTCGCTCCCCTTCCATCCTTGTCATCAGCATCCCTCGCCACCATTACTTACGCCTCCTCCTCATCATCATGTATGGTGTGGCTCTCGCGTGGCCATCATTGGGCTGTCTTGGGGCCTCGCGTGACCCTCTCGGGGTCAGTTTTTGGAGGCATACTGGAAGTCTCTGGGGCGTATTGGGAGGAGTTGTTGGGCCTCCTGGGAGCCTCCGGGGAGCCTTTTGGGGGGCGCTTGGGTGGCCTCGGGGGGTTTCTTGCGGCCTCGTGGGGCCCTCTTGGGGTCCGCTGGGCTCGCCTAGGCAATCTTGAGGCCATGTCGGGGCCCTCCTGGGGCCGTCTTGGGCGACTCCTGCGCCGTCATGGGGCGTTCTTGGGCCGTTTTGGGGCGCCTTTGGGGGCGTCTTGGGCCGTCCGGGGCCCGGCTTAAGGGTTTCTTGGGCCGTCCTGGGGCTCTCTTGGGGGCCTCTTGGGCCGTCTAGGAGCGTCGGAAAGCAAAAAAAACAAGAACGCGAAAAACATCGAAAAAACCAATGACAAATCAGCGTTTGTGGCCTCTTGGGGTTTTCTTGGGAGGCCTCTTGGAGGCCGCTTGGGGCGTGTTGGTGGCCTGTGGGCCCGTCTGGAGGCCATGCTGGCGCGTGTTGGAGGCTCGCTGGCCTTTTAGGCAGTCGTCAGGCCATGTCGGGGCCCTCCTGGGGCTGTCTTGAGCGGTTCCTGGGTTGTTTTGGGGCTCACTTGGGCCATCTTGGGACGCCTTTGGGGGCCTCTTGGGCTGTCTTGGGGCCGGCTCAGGGGCCTCTTGGGCCGTCCTGGGGCTGTCTTGGGTGCCTCTTGGGCCGTCTTGGAGCGTGGCGCGAAAGCAGGAAAAGCGAGAGCGTCGGAGACGAGAAACAACATTGAAAAGACCAATGAAAAATCAACGTTTGTGGCCTCTTGGGGCTCCTTGGGAGGCCTCTTGGAGGCCGCTTGGGGCGTGTTGGTGGCTTCTGGCCTCGTCTGGAGGCCATGCTGGCGCGTGTCGGAGGTCCGCTGGGCTCGCTTAGGCAGTCTTCAGGCCATGGCGGGGCCCTCCTGGAGCTGTCTTGGGCGGTTCCTGGGCCGTCCTGGGGGCCTTTTGGGCCGTCTCGGGACGCCTTTGGGGGTTTCTTGGGCCGTCCTGGGGCCGGCTTAGGGGCCTCTTGGGCCGTCCTGGGGCTCTCTTGGGGGCCTCTTGGGCCGTCTTGGAGCGTCGGAAAGCAGGAAAAGCGAGAAGACAAAACAACATTGAAAAAACCAATGAAAAAACAACGTTGTTTGCCTCTTGGGGCTCTCTTGGGAGGCGTCTTGGAGGCCGCTTGGGGCGTCTTGGTGGCCGCTGGGCCCGTCTGGAAGCCATGCTGGCGCGTGTTGGAGCGCTCGCGGGCTGTCTTGGCTGGGCTGGAGCCCGCCCTGGCGGTCTCTGGAGCCGAACGGGAACCCTTCCGAGCGGCCCCGGGGGCCCTGCACCCCCATGCGCCCCCGAGGTCCTTGGGCTCGGCCAGGGGACCTCGTCCCCCGGGATATATATATATATATATATATATATATGTGTGTGTGCATGTGTGTACACACACTTCATGTGGTGCAGGTTCGTCACCATCATCAACAGCATCATCGTCATCATCCTCATGTTCATCATCATGTTCACCATCGTCATCGCGTCAAATTTCACGAGTTTCCCATCCCATCCGCACAAGTAATTGCCCATCCCATCCTCCTCCTCCTCCTCCTCCTCCTCCTCCTCCGCCTCCTCCTCCTCCTTCTCCTCCTCCTCCTCCTCCTCGTCCTCGTCCTCGTCCTCGTCCTCGTCCTCGTCCTCGTCCTCCCTCCTCCTCCTCCTCCTCCTCCTCCTCCTCCTCCTACTCCTCCTCCTCCTCCTCCCCCCCCACCCCCGCCCCCACCCCCGCCACCCCGTCATCGCCGTCCTCGCCGCCGCCTTGTTTCAACCAGCCCCAGCTTCAACCCTAGACCCAACCTGCCAAGCAACCCTTCAAATTGCGCTCCAACCTTAAGTCAAAACCCGTAAGCCAGCCCGTCAATTCGGTTCCAGCCCTAGACCAAAACCCGCCGTTTGTTGATCCAACCCTCCAACTAACTTGTATTTCAACCTCTGTTCCCACTTTTCAATCAACCCTTCAACACGTGGTCCGTCCCCTCACCCAACCCTTCACACCTTCAAACAAACCTTCAACCTTTGGCTCAACCCTTCCACCAGCCCTTCGCGCACACCCTCCAACCCCTCGCGCAACCCTTCGCCGAACCCTTCGCCCAACCCTTCGCCCAACCCTTCAACGCTTCGCCCAACCCTTCGCCCAACCCTTCGCCCAACCCTTCGCCCAACCCTTCAACCCCTCGCCCAACCCTTCGCCCAACCCTTCCCCCAACCCTTCAACCCTTCGTCCAACCCTTCAACCAACCATTCAACCATTGATACAACTTCCGCCCCCAACCCTTCAACCAGAGATTCAACCTGCGAACATCGCGCTCAACCCTTCAACCCTTCAACCCTTCATTTCTCAGGTTGCCGGATGCTTTGGGATGGGTACCCGTTCCTCCCCTGGAGGCATCGAGAGGGGAGGGCGGTGCAACTGGCTGGCCGCCCCAACGCCCTCGGGCTGCTCGCCGAGGCCCCTGCGCGGAGGAGCCCCCGCCGCTCCCGCCGCAGGGAGCACTGCCACGGCCAACCCCGCCGAGGTGAGCACCCCGCTCCGAGGCTGCGCGCGTCGACCTCGCCGCCGCAGCAGCCGTTGCAGCGAGGAGCGAGCGCTCGGCCCTCTCCCGTGCGCTGGCGAGCCTGCGCGGCTCCCCGTCGGCCCATGCGAGCGGATCCCGAGCCCGAGCCCGAGCCCGAGCGAGGAGCCGGACTCTGCACGCCGACGCTTTCTCCTCAAGAAGTCCTGGGATTGAAAAGCAGCCCGCCATTGGTAATGTATGTGTGCTTGTTTCCGACCAGGCCGCCGCCGCCGGGTCCGCCGACGCAGCAGCCGCCGCGGGCCCGCCTGCGGGGCTGGCCGCGCCACACGATCGGGGCGTGACCCGTCCCCCTGAGCGGCTAGCTTCCTCCGCCCCCTCTTTCGGCCGCGTCCTCCTCCTCCTCCTCCTCCTCCTCCTCCTCCTCCTCCTCCTCCTCCTCCTCCTCCTCTTGCATGGTGGCACAATTCGCCACAACGGCATCCCCGCTTAGGCCGTTCCGCTAGCGCAGCCTTCCCCCTGCCTCGCCGCCGACGCAGACAGTTTCCGACCCGGCTCTGACCCGAGCTCCCGCCCGAGCCCGAGTTTTCCCTGGCCCGAGAGGCTGGCCGCCTGCGGGGCCCCCTCGGCGTCGCAACCAGAGGGCTGCCGCACGCGCCGACGCCCCCGGCCGTCGCTCCGGGGCGGCCCTCTGAAGGCAAACCGGGCGGCGACCTCCGACGACCCTACGCCCACCACGTCTGAGAAGCTTTCTGCGTCTCCGGGAAAGGCTCGGAACACTTCCCAGAAGGCCGGTGGACTTCCGAGCCTTCTGGGAAGGCCTTCTCCTTCTCACTTCCCCCCCTCTTTGGACGCCCGAAAATTGGTACGGAAACAACGGGCACAATGCCCAACAACAAATGTTGTTCCAAAATAACAGCGGCCGCTGTTGGGCGGGCGGCCTTCTGTCTCAAGTGGACACAGGCCGCGGCGGCGCGGACAGCGAGTCCTGTTCAAAATGGACAGGATCCGCTGTTGAGCATTCTACCCATTTTTTCCGTGCCCATTTCGTTCGTGCCGACTCTCGCTCGCCGCCGACCGAGCCCGAGTTTTCTCTGGCCCGGGGCTGGCTGCCTGGGCCCCCTCGGCCGTCGCCGCCGCGGCGGCTGCCGCACGGGCCGACGCCCCCGGCCGTCGCTCGAGGGTGGCCCTCTGGGGTGAAGTCGGGCACGTCCCTCTACACAGGAGGTATTTTCGAAAATACGCAACAAAAACCATATGGGGACTCTTCTTGGGGGAGGCGATTCTCCTTGACTATCAACAGTGTTCGTTCTTCTTCCAAAGCCCGCCTGTCGGAGGACATGGTCGACCTCACTGAAGGGGCCCTGGGACACGCAAATAAATGGACACTAATAGCAGGATCCCCCATATTTTCCAATATTTGGCCTCCTTCGGGCGCTCCGCGCGGACCTCTTGGATCTGCGCTGGATCCCCCTCCCTGTCGCGCGGAGCGCGCCAGAGCGCGGATCCTAGAGACCCGCGCGGAGCGCCAACAGTTTATGTTTATGCAGATGTTTCTCCTTTGGATCTCCTCGCTGGATTTGGCAATCCTGGGGGATGGCGGTGCGGTTCTTCCCTGGGCGCGCCGGTGGGGAGGGGGCCAGGAATGCCGGGAGGAAGGGCCGGCGCTTCGTGGCCCGAGGCACGTGCGCGGACGAGGCGGGCCCGGGACCGTCTTGCAAGGAGAGGAGGGCGGATTACACTCGGCCCGTATCAGAAGGCTTCTTGATCGGAGGTGAGGGGGTGAGATCGAAGTGGAACGGAGAGCCCCCTTACCGGGAAATCGATTTCGGTTTCGTGTTCGTGCGTGCCGTGCGTGCGGGCGAGGCGAAGCTGCGTGGGCGGGCGAGGGGAAAGTCTCCTGTGGCTGAGGCGCGGCCGGACCAAATGATTCTCCACCGGGCGGCCGGTGGCGCGCGGTGTCCCGCCGGTGTCCCGGTGGTGTCCTCTGTGGCTGAGGCACGGCCGGACCAAATGATTCTCCACCGGGCGGCCGGTAGCGCGCGGTGTCCCGCAGGTGTCCCGCCGGTGTCCCGTCGGTGTCCCGTCGGTGTCCCGATCATGATGTTGATGTTGATGATGGTTATGATGATGGTGATGATGATGATGGTAGTGATGATGACGATGATGATGTTGATGATGACGATGATGATGACGATGTTGATGATGTTGATGATGATGATGACGTCGATTGCGAGATCGATTGTGATATCGATAGTGAGACCGAAACTGAAATCGATTGTGATTTCGATAGTGAGATCGATTGCGAAATCGATTGTGAGATCGATAGCCAGATCGATTGTGAGATGATGATGGTGATGATGGTGATGATGGTGATGATGATGGTGGTGATGATGATGATGACGTTGATGATGTTGATGAATATGGTGTCCCGATGACGAGAATGTTGATAATGATGATGTTGATGATGGTGATGATGATGATGTTGATAATGATGACGATGATGGTGTCCCGATGATGATGCTGATGATGATGATGATGATGATGATGGTGTCCCGATGATGATGTTGATGATGATGATGGTGATAATGATGATGTCGATGATGATGATGGTGTCCCGATGCGAAACCGAATGTGAGACCGAATCCGCCGACCCCTTGGGGTTCATCGGCGTGTGAGATACCCCCCCTCCCCAAACCCCTACCCCGGGAGCCCGGTCCGGTCGATTTGGAGGGGGGAAGGGGGGGGGGGTCGGGCCGGATCCCCCGGATGGGAACGGAGGGGTCATCCGCTCCCGAAAATCGTGCAAAACCTCTGGAAAATCGTGCAGGGACGCCTCTGGTGGCCTCGACATGGCTCTGGGACGCCCAACGAGCGCTCCAAGCCGCCCAAGGTGGCCCAAAGACGGGCCACGAGGCGTCCTCGACGGCAGAAGAGGCCCCCACGAGCCCCCCCGAGGGCCTCCGAGATGCGTTCCACGAGGGTCCCTAGACGCAAAAATTGGCCCATTCCCTTCGTGAAACGTGCATTTTTCACAAATTCGGCTGCTCCCCGACGGCCCAAGAGGCCCCCAAACCCGCTCCCAGACGGCTCCAGGAGCCTCGCAGAGGGTGACCCACATACCCCTAGAAGGCCCCACTGTTCCCCCTCCCCAAACCCCTCCCCCGGGAGCCCGGTCCGGTCGATTTGGAAGGGGGAAGGGGGGGGGGGTCGGGCCGGATCCCCCGGATGGGAACGGAGGGGTCATCCGCTCCCGAAAATCGTGCAAAACCTCTGGAAAATCGTGCAGGGACGCCTCTGGTGGCCTCGACATGGCTCTGGGACGCCCAACGAGCGCTCCAAGCCGCCCAAGGTGGCACAAAGACGGGCCACGAGGCGCCCTCGACGAAGAGGCCCCCGAACGCGCTCCCAGACGGCCCCAGAGGGTGCCCCACATACCCCTAGAGGGCCCCAAGACGGGCCAACAGGCCCAAGAGGGCTCCGAAAACGGCCCCAAGAGCGTTCCAGGAGCGTTCCGAGTGGCCTCCACAAAGCTCCACACGGTCCCAGACGGTCCAAGAGCGATCACAAACATCGACGACGGCCTCCTGACGGCTCAACAGGCCCCCAAGACGGCCCAAGAGGCATCCAAGATTCGCCCCGAGAGGCCCTCTAGACGCAAAAAATCGCCCGTTCCCCTTGTAAAACGTATATGTTTCACACGTGCGCCTTTTGGGGTGCCCCCCGCTCCTGGACGGTCCCAGAGCCCCCCAAACCCGCTCCCAGACGGCCCAAGACGCCTCTAAGAGGGTTCCCCATGTAGCCCTAGAGGGCCCCAAGACGGGCCAACAGACGTCCAAGACGGCCCACAAGGGCTCCGAAAACGGCCGCGACAGCGCTCCAGGAGCGCCCCGAATGGCCTCGAAGAGAGCTCCACATGGTCCCCGACGGTCCAAGAGC
This sequence comes from Prorocentrum cordatum, assembly GCA_963575745.1. Taxonomy (NCBI): domain Eukaryota; class Dinophyceae; order Prorocentrales; family Prorocentraceae; genus Prorocentrum; species Prorocentrum cordatum. Next base: position 198,145 of record CAUYUJ010011079.1, read on the forward strand.
GATCAACAACACGGACGACGACCTCCAGACGGCTACAGAGGCCCTCAAGACGCCCCAAGAGGCATCCACGATGCGCCACAAGAGGGCCTCTAGACGCACAAAAACGCCCGTTCCCTTCGTAAAACGTATATTTTTTCTCGCACGTGCGCCTTTTGGGGTGTTCCCCGCTCCTGGGCGGCCCCAGAGCCCCCCAAGACCGCACCAAGACGGTCCAAGAAGCCTCCACGAGGGCCCCGCGACAGCCCAAGAGGGCGCCAAGACGGGTCAAGAGGGGCCGAGGACGGCCAAAGAGAGCCCCGAAGACAGCGCGCGCGACTCGCGGTCAGATTCCTCGCAACTTGCGTCGCTTCCCGCCGTGCTCGTCACTTGCTTCCGCAGGGCGTTTCGGCGGGTCTCTGACCATGGCCTGAAACGATTGAAGGTCACCCCACGGCCGCCCCTGACGGTTCCAAAAGACACCGCAAAGCAGTTCTGAGGTCACCAAGGGCATACCACAGTCCTCGGCAACAGATGGCGACGGCCAAGACGGCCGAAAAGAACGCCCAGAGCGCCCCATGACAGCCCAAGAGAGGCCGATGACAGCCCAAGAGAGCCCCAAGACAGCCCAATACTGCCACAGGACGGCCTAAGGGGCCCCAAGACAACCCAAGAATGCCCCAAGAATGGCCCAGGGGCCTCAGACCACCCAAAGAGGCGACCAGACCACTGCGCGATTCTTCATAAGGGGTCGGCGGATGTGGCGTAAGCCTGAAGAATCTGAGACCGAATGTGAGACCGAATGTGAGATCGATAGTGAGATCGATTGAGTGAGACGTTGGTTCCCCCTCCCCCCTCACCTCCTTATCACCCGCAGGGTGGTCGTATAGGTATTATGATTAGGCAGCTTCAGGAACCGTGTCACGATGCTTGCACTCGCTGGCCAGTGATAAGACTCCTCGACACTCGGCACTACTCGCAAGCGCCTCGCTGTCACGCCCCAAAGCGTGCTCCCTGAGACGGAAAAAAAACACACACCCCGACGGACCGTATCATAAGGATGCGCGTCAAGGATGCAGGGGCCTTGGACGCCCATGTCGAAGCTTCTCGAGCGGTTCGCGGCCAACGAACGTGGTCAAGGATGGACCGAGGAGGCAAGGATGCAAAAGTACTCTTGGGAAGCTTGCCCATCCTTACTCTGCGGGTTGACTGTATGGGACTGACCATGATACCCGCACACACTCCGAATCCTCAACCCCTTCCACGACTGGCTGTCTTCGGGTCATAACTCGTGCCTCTGGCGGCCGGTCGGGGCGATCCGGGCACTCCTGGAAAACTCTCGACGAGACGTAGCTGCTGAACACACATCTCGAAACGAGAAAACCGCCAACAACCAACGAAAACTTCCCCATCATCGACACGGAAAAGGGAAACAATGTCTTAAATGACGGACACCTTTTGGTTCGCCAACAAATCCAGTCGAAGAATGCCAAGTACAGGCAATGTGTGATATAAAGTGCACAGCGGTCATTTGAAGCACGAATGCCGTTTTGTGAAAGCCGTGAAACGTCAACCAGCGCGCGGCGACGGGTGAGCTAGCCATGGTGTTCCCCCATCTTGTAAGGCAGCAGAAAGCTTATATTGCCTACATTGGAGGCCAGTCCACCAGAAACCTTCCACAAGAAACCTAACACTGAGACCCCAGGATATCCACTGATCCTTGGTGCGATCACATCACGCCTTCCACGGCAACGCCCTCGAAAACCAAGAAAACCCAGGGCACCCTGGAGGCAAGCAAAGTGTTTCTTCTTGGCATGGGCCCCCACTGTAGCCGTGTTTTGTTTGTTGCCTGGGGTCTTGATCTTCAAGCCATCCGAGATTGCTTGCGAGCGGGTACCACAAAAATCTTGCATGTCTGAGACGCCAGCGCCCTGCTCCGCCACCGTGCCTTGTGCATCGCTTCCCCTCCCGAGGCCGCGACCCCTCTTGCAAAAACAATGGCTCCACGCTCTCAACTCCACAATTTCTGGTAAAAGAATATCGGACCGCGCTCCGAGCGTCCAATACCAAGATGACTCAAGATGCAACGAAAACTACCAAATATGCCAACATGGCCTCAAGACGGCCCAAGATGCCTCAACGAGTGCCCACAGGGGTCAGAAGAGGACCTCAAACAGGGCCCGAAGATGCCAAAATCATGAACTACCTTTGGTGTTTGAATGAGTACCGCATTCTCGCCTTCTCAGGCTTCCGTCAGCTCAAGACTGCCAAAGAAGCCTCCACGATGGCCCCATGACGGCCCAGGATGCCCCCAAAAGTGTCCCAAGAAGGCCCCACGACAGCCCAGAGGGCATTCCGTAGGCCCCAAGACTGTATTAGAGGGCCTTTCGGCGACCTGAGACGGCCCCTGGACACTCACCATACGGCCAAGGAGGCCTCAGACGGCCAAAGAGAGCTCCAAGACGGCGTGAGAGGGCCTCAAAATGGCCCCCAACACTGCCTCACCGGAGGCCAAGACAGCCTAGAAACAGCCCAAACCATTTCAATGAGACTGCCTCAAACAATGAAGACGAGAGGTGTCACATGTAACGGCCTTCCTCTTCATTCCCCTTTCTGCTCCTGCTCTTCCTCCTACATCGCCACCACCATCGTCCTCATCCTCAACCTCATCCGCATCCTCCTCATCCTCTTCATCCTCATCATCACCATTCCCGCCAACACCAGCATCATAATCAATAGCATGACCATCGCACAATCATACTCAGCATCACCATGATCATCAGAAGCATCACCTTCATCATGATCATCACCACCACCATGGTCATCATCATCATCATCATCATCATCATCAGCATCATCATCAGCAGCATCACCATCATGATCATCACCTTCACCATCATTATCCATAGTATTAGTATGAGTTGGATTATTTGCATCAGTGCCATCATCCTAGACAAAAGCCGCATCCGCATCAGCATCCCCATCCTCCTCCGTACCCTTTTCCTCACCATTCCCACCACCAACACCACCATCGACATCATCAACATCATCAGCATCATCAACATCGTCATCATGACTATCATCAGCATCATCATGATGATACGCATCGTCTGCATCATCAGCAGCAGCAGCAGGAACAGTAGCAGCAGCACCACCATCAGCATCAGCATCAAAATCGCCATCAGCACCATCACCTTAACCATCACAATCACCATCACCATCGACGCCATTATCATCAGCAGCAACACCAACATCATCGTCATCATCCTCATCCTCATCACCATCCTCATCCCCTTCATCTTCATCTTCATCCTCATCCGCATCCTCATCAGCACCATCAAAATCATCCACATCATCATCTGGATCACCATCACCATCACATCCATCGCGTTCCCATCACCATCACCATCACCAACACAATCATCATCATCACCACCATCATCATCAGGGCTCTCCCACGCTCGAGCAGTCGCCCCTCTGAATGCTGGGCTGGCACGATTGCGGGCGTTGCGGCAGCCAGGTGGATTCTGGTAATCCAAGGGGTGGCATCATCCAGCGCTCGCGTGTGGCGAGCAGAGCGCAACACGCGCTGATGTATGCCTCCCGCCCCGAGTCCTCGCCCCCTATTGGAGGTTGTCTGTAGTTTTCCCGGTATGCGGGGACAACAAGCGACCACAACCAAATCGAGGATACACCTTGGGGAATTGGTTGCGCATGCCAAGAATCGTCGGAACGCCGGCACCAGCGTCGTACAGGCTTTGGTCGATGTGGCATTCCAGGATGGCCAAATTGACCACAACCACAACCAACATGCTTATGTCGAGGTCGGCGGGTTCTCACCCAAGGGCCCTTCCCGAAAAATCCAATTCATTTGGTCGCGGTTCAGTGTTAAACCCGTAGGGTAACGGTCGTCACCCAGGGGGGAGGAGGTAGATCGGGGCCCCACGTAACGGTAAGTAACGCTTGGGCGGGGTAGGGCATGTCGTGGCAGGGGTTGCGCTGCGATCGCCACCGTATGCGCACGACCACCAGCATGTGTGGGTGCCCAGACCAACCCCCCTTACATACGATCGCTACCCTTGCCCAGGGAGGGGGGCAGGGTAACGGCTGCTACGCGCCAGGGGACAAAAAACAACATGCTGGACGACTCTGTGTTCTCCCGCCTCCGATCCAACCACACACACCATTTCTCCCTCGCGCTCGTTTCCTGGATCGCTTCCCCTGTCGTTCGTCCCTCCCCGCCCGTGGTGGCGCCTCCCTCCCCGACCTCGGAGGCGCCTTTCTGCCTGTTCGCTGCCCCGTGACTGGGGGAAGGGATCGGGAAGGAACCGTTTCTCCTCGAAGTCCAAGGCGGTGTCTCTCCTGTGCTGGCAACATATGCCTCGTGCGGGGTGCCTCATGGAGCTGCAGGCAGGCCTGGCCAGGTCCGTGGCGACCCAGGAATGGCCGCCAGGAGCACTGGCCAGGCGCAGCCCCCCCGAAGGGAAGCGGATTGCAGCAGGCACGGAAAAAATAAGGGTGCGGGGGGTGGGAGCGCTAGACCCCGACCCTTGGAACAGGGCGCCTGCGCGCGAACCGAATCCAGCAAAACGCACGAGGAGCCCGAAAGGAAGACGAACCGAACCCCGCGAACCCGCAGAAGCCCCTTTCCCGAGTGCACAGCCCCCTAAGAAAGGACGCCTTCTGCCTGTTCGCTGCCCCGTGGCAGGGGGAAAGAATCGGGAAGGAACCGTTTCGCCTCCAAGTCCAAGGCGGTGTCTCCCCTGTGCTGGCAACATATGCCTCGTGTGGGGTGCCCCATGGAACTGCAGGCCGGCCTGTTCAGGTCCGTGGCGACCCAGGAATGGGCGTCGGGAGCACTGGCCAGGCGCAACCCCGAGGAGGCGAGTTTTTACAAGCTCCCACTGAGGCGCCTCCACAAAGGCATAGGTGAAACACGCGTCTGATAATGAATGATGGCTAGGACCGCCACGCCACTCGAAGCTGTAGACACGGCGCGTCACAGATGATCGCACCGTTCTGAATCTGAGAAACGAGCGTAAAATGCTCGCATGATTTCAAAGGCCGACCACCCGCCCTGAGCCTGCGCCAACTCTTCCGGCAAGCAGCACGCTGTCTTGAACCAGTGAGCACCGCCTTTTCGCAGTGAGTGTGTTCCCACTGCGGCGGTCTGAAAGAACTGCGAAATATTTCGGCGGAAGGAGTCGCAATTCATGGGGCGGGGCTCCGCCAAATGAGTCGCGCAAAACGCGGGCGCATCCGGGTCGGAACCCCGGCGCGAGTCCCGCTGCACCAGCCATTCCCGCAGGACGTGGCAAGGGCAAAGGCTGGGGGTGTCGACCATCTTTGGGATGTGGCACACCATGCCTTGTCCGAAAGGGGTCGTTCTTTTGCCGGGCGACAGAAATTGCCACGAAATTGTCGTGTAAAGATATGTCCCGACGCCAGAGCGAGAGAGTCTCGAAACACCTCCGGACGCCGAAGAATGACGCGGCTGCTATAGCGACGTCCTGGACAGCGGCCAGGCTGCCTGCTTTGAGGCGGGCGGCCTGGCAACACCGCAATTCTTCGAGAGATACCGGGCGCTGTGCGGGTGACCGTGAATGGTCGGCCCGCTTCTTCAGACCTCTCCAGAATTGGGCCGACCGGTCCGTCCATGCTCTGTCAAATTGCGCTGTCAAATTGCGCGGCTGGTGCCAACAGAGCACTGCAGCGCGCAGATTCGTGACGGATCACCAGGACCGGCCGTCCATCTGGGCAAACAACAGCATGAATGTCACGTCTGAGTCGCACGGCAAAAGTTGCAGCCCTGAGGAATTTTCGAAAGAATCTACGGCAGTACGCAGGGAGCTGCTATGCAGCTTCTTTGCGCTCTCCTCCAAGGCTGCTTGGAGGCAGCAGCGAATTGCTGATATGGCCCTGCTGCGCTGTGCCCCCTGTTCCACAGAGGTGCTCTCGCGAATTAAAAACAAGAGGTCGGGGCCCTCACTCAGAAGCTGGCGCGCACCTGGTGCGTCCACCGGCGGGGCTCGAAGCTGTTCGTGTAGCAGCGCGGGGGCCCCAACAGGCCCGGCGCCAGTGTGCGTCGCCGGGGCGGGTCTCCCCCACAGGCACCGCGGATGCCTGCGAAGGTGGAGCGCGGGGCCCGTCGAAGACGCTCTGTCGGCCGCCAGCCCGGGGCGATCGAAATCGTCGCGGTGCAAACAGGCGGGGCCGCGGCGCTGGCGGCGCGAGGGCTCTGGCGATCCTGGGCCGCGCTTCTTCTCGAGCCCCAAAGGCTCTGGGCCGCGGCGGCAATTCCCTGTCGACCAACAGGTTGGGGGGGGCGGCGACGAAGGTGTTTTCCCCCGCCAGGGGGCAAAAAGTTGTAAAGCCAACTCGCAATATGCTCTGAAATGGAATGGGAACGTGTGTCGGGAGGTGGGGAGCATGGCGTTTGCAAAGGTGTACGTTTAGGTTGCGCCTTGAGTATGCGAAATCTTACCACACCGTTGCGATTCTATGTGCGCTCCTGATGCTCACAGGCGAAACGAACGCGTGACAGTGAGTTGCAAAGACAAACGCGCACGCACATGCACGATTGTCAAGATATGAGCCCGTCTCAAGCCCACCCGCGCATACCAGACTCAAGAGGCGCTGAGCGGCGCACAAGACCGCACAGTCGAAGCAAACGCTAGACACATAGTTTCGGCACCCCATCTGGCAATCCTGACCCGAAGACAGCGGGTCTATGGGAGGGCGAGTCGGAGAAGCTCGTCCTCTTTCCTATCTTAGCCCTGGTCCCGCAGAGCAAGAGTCAGCAAGAATGGAGACGAGGAGGGGGGAGGCGAGGGCGGAGGAGAGGTAGAAAGAAGAGGAGGACGAGGCGGAGGAGGAAGGGAAGGAGGAAGAGAAGGGAAAAGAGGAGGAGGATGAGGAACAGGATAGCGATGCATCTCTGCCAATTCCCCACTGGCGGCGATCCCCCGCCGATCTCAAGTCAAAACGCACCGTCGAGGGGGCCTCGCCACTGAGAATCACAAGCGTCATTGGCGTCTTGGCCCCAGGAACGCTTTTCACGACGAATCCAAAACACCCTGCACTGCGTAAAACTCCCGACGGGCCCCTCTCGACGGTCCCCTCTCGGCCTCTCGACGGGGCCCCTCTCGACGGTCCCCCGCAGGCTCGCCGCCTAGGCAGCCTGCGCGCTCTGCTTGGCAAGCTTCTTCTTGAGCTTGCCGTCCCCAGCGACGACGCTCGCGCCCGAGGTCGACTCAGGAGCGGCCGCCGCCACCGTCGTCGTGTCCTCGGCGCAAGCCTCGCCGCACTTGCTGCGGAGCTCGACGGGCAGCTTGTCGAGGCCGACCTTCAGGAAATTCTGCGTGCACTTGAGTGCAGAGCCGACTGGATTCTTAGCGCCCTTGCCCTCGTTCTTCCCTGCGTGAGGGTCCGCCATGTGTTTCACCACGGCAGATGTCACGACGTTCACGGCAGCGATCTCGGCCGTCTCTTTCAAGATCGCCTGGTGCTCCACCAGGCGGTCGACGAACGCCCGAACCCTCTCGTAGACGCCGCCCTTCGCGAAACTCATGATCGTGCTGACGGTCTCCGCTGTGTTCTTCCAGGTCGGGTACTGAACGACGAGCCCGTCGATCTGCCGCATGGTGGCGGCCTTTGTAGCGTCATCCACGCTGATCCACGGCGTGCCTGAAAAGTCCCAGGTGGTGATGGCATGCTTGATCTTGCCGAAGTCCTTGACGAACGAGTCCGTGATGTCCAGCACCTTTGCCTTGGCCTCCATGGAATCGTACAGACGCGTCCACTCACCCATGATCAACTTCCACTTATCGTCGAAAGACGCGTACCGTTGGAACAACTCGGGGCACTTTGATTTTGCATGGTTCAGATCGCGGAGGACGTTGGAAACCTCGACCAATCCGCCCGCGAACTTGCCAGAGGTAATCTTGATGACGGTATCGGCGCACATCTGCAGCGCGATGCCACCCTTCGCCAGGTCCCCAGCTCCAGACGGAAGAACGCTGCCCGAGTTCAGCAACTGCCCGATATCCTTGTGTTTGGCTGGGTCTGCAGCCACGAAGGTGACCATATATGACATCATGATATCACCAAGGCTCGTCACGTCGTCCAGCTGCTTGGCGATAGTGATCAAGCCCTTGCCCTCAGAGCGATCCCACGCCATGTTCGCGGGCGACGTGGCCCCTACCTTGAGAGAAATCTCCCTCTGCAGCACCTTTGAGAACGCCGCCAGCGCGTCACCGAACTTGGCCGTCGAGCCCGCCGCAGGCGACGCGATGGAGCACAGGTCGATCAATATGCGAATCTTCTGCTGGACGTACGCAAGAAGCGCGGGCTTGTTCGGCCAGACGGTCACGATCATATCGATAAGTGAGCCAATCCACCTTAGATCCTCACAGTCGAACTGCTCGTCCTGCGAAGACGGGGTCTGGCATTCGACAGCTGCCGACCTGGCAAAAGAGTGGAGTCTAGAATGGGCCTCCATCACTGTATTGGCATTGGCCATTGACAAGTCGAATACGCGGAGCAAGGCCGACGCAATATCCTCAGTCATCTTCCTCTTGGCAGCATCGCCTTTGTCGTCGGCCTCAGCCGAGCCCTCGGAGTTGCAGTAGACAGACCCGAGCGCATCCAGCAGGTCCTTGTGGTCGTTGTAGACGTCGACAACGGCCTGCGAGGAAATCAGAGCACCAACAAACTCTCAATTTTGCCGCCTCGCATCCCCATCCTGCCGCATCCGCCTCATCGGCTCGTCCATTCTATTGCTCCTCATCCTGTGTCATCGTGCGTCTTACTCTGATCGCCATCGTCATGATACGTGGTCGTGGTCAGTGTTCGCGTCGGCCCCAGGTCCCCACGGCGGCACGCAAGACCCTCCAACAGGGCACTAAGGGCGCCTTTAGGGGGCACAGTAAGACCTCGGCGACGAGGAGGGACCCACTGTAAACATCTGCCACGCGTCCCCTGCCCCTGGGAAGGCCAGAGGGCACGCTCACTAGGGCCCGAACAAACGCTCCCTTAGTACATGGCCGGCACCAAAAATGCCCCAAGAAGGCCTCGCAAGGCCTCGGCGACAACGAGAAAACATCCCGAACTATCTAATATCACCACCCTTCCCTGGGAGAGACCCTCGGAGGGAACCCTGGGGCCTACCCCAAGGGGAGCTGATGAGACGGTCGCGATGGAGGGAAAGCGCGCAACACGCTGACCTGATCATCTCGCCCCCCCTTCCCCCGAGGACCCCCGCGCCAGCCCGTGACGGGGCCTCGTAGCAGGCGTCCCAGGAGCCCACCTCGAGCGCGAGCGCGGTCTCCAGCGTGCCCTTCACCTGCTGCATCTTCTCGGCGTCGATGTGCTTACATTTGTCGGTCATCTCCTTGGCCTCAGCATGAATCTGCAGCATGCGATCCCAAGCTTGGCGCCCATGCTGCACCTGAGCGCCGCAAATTTGGCGAAAGTGAGCTCGCAGACGGGGGCTCAGTCTATTCTTGCATTCCACCATGGCGCAGATCTTGGAGACCGTGTCGCGGGGCAGCGTCGATTCGGAAAGGCTGGCTTCGAGGCATTTCCCCATCAGAAGGATGCAGCACATGTCGATCTTCGGCTGAGCGAACCAGGATTCATCATCGAGAGCGTCCCCATCTTCGGCAATCTCCCTGGCGTCCACGACGCAATCGCCCACAAGTTCCGATAGCAACTGGCAGCAGCGGACGATCCAATTCGCATCGCTGTGCTTCCACAGCCTCTCGGCCAAGCTCAGCACAAGACCCTTCTGGCACTCCGACGCTATCGACTGGTCCTTAGCAAGCAATCCGACGCTGAATCTCTGCGAACGTGGCTTCGCATCTGCGACGCTCCCGAAGGCGGTCACGACGTCGCACCTGGCACCAGGGGCAGCGCACATTGAATTCAAGGCCTGGTTCAACTCAGAAGTGATAATGGTGCCGAGGAGGTCGATGGGCGCGCCCTTCAGAGCATCGACGTGATCCTGGGACATGTCCTCCATGGCAAACTTCACGAAGTTGCCCCGCAAACTCTCGAAGAGGCTGCTCCTCTTCTCCAAGAGTTCGCGCGCGTTGAACAACTGCGTGCTGACGTCGGCAGCCTCCGCGTTGGCCAGGACGTTGCCGCACTTGCGGCCGTGGGTGTTGAGCCTCGTCAGGAAGGCGTCGGACTCGCGCTTGCGGAGCCTTCCCTCCCAGTGCTGCCGAAAGGACCACTTCGACGACGCAATGGCGAGGACCTCGTTGGCAGCCGCAACGGTTCCGCTGGCGGCCGTCTTGCGCTTCTCCAAACTCTTGCCTCCTCCGTCAGGCGATCTCGAGCCCCTGCGGCTCCCAGCTGCCGAAGCACCGCTTCGAAAAGCGCGATCGCGCTCCTGGTCGCACTGGAATTTCTTGCTAAGTGGGTGCTCATCGCTGGCGACCCGCTTGTCCGCCGAAAGCTGCCTCTTGTGGGAAGGCATCCTCAGCGCCTCTGGGGTGGAGAATTTATGGCTGTTGGAAGCGTTGCTGCCCGCCGTCCACGCCGCGGAACCTTCGGCGTCGGAGTCTGCCAGTTCCTCCTCTGCCGCGGCCGCCCGACCCCAATCACCTGACGCGATCGGAGAAGCTGACGGCGGCCTGGTGCCGAGGACCTGCGCCTTGGCGTGCTCCATGGACTCCCTCGCAATGCCCTTGTCGGCGTGATCCTCGCGGCGCTCGAGGTCTGCTGAGGTCTTCGCGCCGCGCCTGAACCTCTTGTGGCCAGGCCCATGGTCTGGGATCTCAACTCCTGCTGGGACGTCACATGTTGCTTCGATAATCCGCCCATCCCCGCCCCTGGCGAACCCTGGCAGCCCATCGAACGAAGGCCACGATGGAAACCTGGACCGCCTCAGAGAGCCTGCCCCTGTGCTCGAGCCCCGTGCCTGGGATATCCTGGAAATGGTTTCGAACGGATGAGCGGGCATTGCAACAACGTGACGTCCTAGCGTTCCGCACTCGTCGGGTGCGATGTCAAAGTCGGGCCACTTCTGCTGGATGAACTCGCTCAGCTGGTCCTCCTCGCCGCGCTGGAACCCCTGGATGTTACGGACGCGCGCGAACTCCCACAGCTCCATCCACGTGCCCTCGACGTACGTGTCGCCATACACGCTTTCCTTCTTTACCACGTGGCTGCTGGCAACCATCTTTTGCAGGTGACTGTACTCGGTTCCTCCTGAGGCTCGGTCGCGCCTGAGGGCGTAGTAGTGGTCGTCCAAGTCCTTGTTATTCTCCCTCTCATTGTTGAGGTCCTTCAAGCTCTCAAGGAAATACCTCCTCCTGGTGCCGAAGCACTTGGTGCATTCTTCGCCAGCAGGCAAGCAGGTGCCGTCACTCCTCCAATAAGTTTTGTTCCACTTCAAGTAGTACGGGTCGCTCGGGGGGCTGTCCCTGTCGATCTCGTGAGTGTTCTGTTTGCAGGCCGAGCAAAACTTGGGATCGACGTCGCCCCACTCGTTGACGGGCCCATCGGCCTGCGCCTTCCCCTTGGGGCCAGCCTTGGCCTTGGGCGGCTTCGCGACCTTCGTCGCAGGAGGAGGCCGCCTCGACGAGGATGCGCCAGCGGTTTTGCCCATTGCCGTGCCTCGGAATGATACCACCGCGCAACCAGAATTGGCCGTCTCTGTGAAAAGAGCCCCCCTGTCGCTCGACGGGGGAACTCGCTTCGGAAAGGTTGAGCCAGAATGACCAGACGGTGGCAAGATGCCCGCGAAGCCACTCCTGGAGCCTAGGGCCCCTAGGGCCTGGGGCTCAGGCCGTGCCTGAAGTCTAAACTGTAGCCACGCTCGGAGAGCGAGGCCAGCGGAAGGCCCAGGAGGAGGAGGAAGGAGGGAGGGGGGGGCCTGGGAGGACTCCGGGAGCAGAAGGACGCAGGAGGAAGGAAGAGAGGGGGGGAGGGAGGATGGGAGAAGGGGCGAGGGAATAGGCGCCCCCCCCCCAAGCCAAGACGCCAACACCTAGAGGCCCAAGAACGGCGCCAGGGAACCGCCCAATACCCAAGACGGCCCAGTAGGCTTTCGAGACGGGCTCAGCTCCAAGATGGCCCCGAGATGCTCAAATGTGGCAGGGGGCCCAAGCCAGCGCGAATCATGGCCCTTAGTTGATGGATCCTTGGTGTGAAACTCGCACTTGAAAAAGCGGTTCTGGCTCTTGACGTTGGAGTGCCTTTTATGCCATGCCATTCTTAGGAGCCAAGAGTAGTTGCCGACCTGGGGGGGGGGGGGCAAGACGGACCCAACATTGCTCAACTATGGTCCGAACGTGGCCCAATATTGCTCAAGAATGCCCTGGGATGGCCCCGATTGGGGAGGCGCGGCGGCCTTGGTGCAAAGAGGTTCCCCTGATCTCTTGTTATTGACGTTGGAAGGCGCCTGACGTGACACCAGTTACTTTGAGAAAACGAATGTAAGAACCGATCAGGTGCCGAAGTAACTGCAGCATGGCCCGAACATATCGCAACGTCGCCCCATGTTGACTTAAAATGCGACGAATTTGGCCCGAAGAAGGCACCGCCTGCATGGCCAAAGCCGCCCACCCCTCCCCCCCTCCTCCCCGCTTGCACATGTATGTTTTGGTTTGCGCGCGTGCGTTTTAGGCTGCGGGGGGGGTGGTGCAATGCGGCTCTTCCTCTTGACTTTGGGACGCCCCTGGTTTGACGCCACGCCGAACAATCGAGACTGAGGAGCAGATGTTGGCGCCACAGTTAGCTCCAAAACAGCCCGAACGTATCCAAACGTGCCCCGCGATGGCCTGAAGATGGTGCCAGGATAGCTCAAGCTGGTCCAATATGTTACCAGTATTGCTCCTTGGGGAAAGCTTGGAAATGCAGACCTGCTCTCACGCTTGACTTTCGAGGGCAACTGTCGCTCCACCCTTCTGAAGAGACCAAGGCAGCAACCGAAGTGGGAGCCACGGCAACCCCAAGATGGTCTCTACATTGCATCTATTCGCACGCATGGCGGCACTCGCGTCAACATCAAGAAAAGTCAAGCCCCTTTCATCGACATGCAGCACGCATGACATGCAACCCGTGAAATGCAAGTGCAGACTCTCGGTGTGCAATTTGCGATGTACAATTCGTGAGGCACGTAGCTGGGCACGCCGTCGATCGGGATTGGCGAATGGATGACACCACTGGTCGCGGGGGCATCGTCGCCACCTCCCCTGGCCCCCTCCCCCTCCCCTGCCCCCTGCGACGCCCTGCCTGCGCGCCCGTTGACAAATGCCACTGCAATTCTCAAAACCTACAGGCTGCCCTGAAATCAGCAATGGATAAGCTGTAAGGGACCCTTCGGGACCCAGCAATGGCAATGCAATGCAATTTGCCATGGGCGCCCTCTTGCGTCCCTCTGGGCACTCCTGCGATCAACTTCCAGCTTCAAGAAAGCTCTGCTCTGGCTCTGAGGGGGGAGGACGCGGGGGGAGGGGGCATAGGAGTCAAGCGGAGCCCCAAGAGGAACAATGAGAAGGACCCCTTGCGTGTCCAAGAGGGGCCCGCTGCCCACGTTGGGCCCCAGGAAGCCCCGCCCAGCTGTCAAGAAGGGGGGGAAGGGGTTTTTGGCAGCAAGGGGCGGGGCCCCTCCTCGCTTGGCCCGAGAGGGTTGCCATCGCCCCGCAGGAACGATGGGCGCAATAATCTAACTAATCTAACTGACCTCATGTGCCACCGTGAACCGTTGGAACGGGAAGCGCCGCTTTCGAAATCCCGTGGCCCATCTGAGCATCAGAACCAGGGGGGCTTACGCAACCTGGCGCCGCCCCCTGCTCCACAGATTCATACTGCAAAAGCAGAGAAGACGACGACCGCAAGGATACAGGGAAGCGCGAAATGATGCCTGCGCTGGCGAGCGCCAAGCTGATCATCCTCGACCCCAGCCGAAGACCGAAGTAGGTCTTCGGAGCTGGCCAAAATAAACCTAGTCGGGCTAGGCCCTCGGCTCTCCTCGTCCTCCACGCCCCCCTTACACGTCCTTACCTCCGCCCTCGCTTCATCTGCTCGTTCTCCAGTCCACCCCTCCCCCTGTTGAGCTGGCTGCGGCTGCCCTCTCAATACTCGTCCTTTCACTCGCTCTCAGAACCGCTCAGCTGCTCGGCCACATGCACTTGCTGACAGAAAGCAGCGGCTGCAGTTGCCGCGTTGTCGTCGGATGTCATCATGTTGATGATGGTGTTGCTGATGCCAGTGAAGCAAGTCCTGAAGCTCTTGATCCTGCGGTTGAGGTAACGAACTCTGATGCTATACACGCGGAGCGCTACCATCATCATCCTGACGCGCCTGCGGGCTGCTGGATGGAGCCTCATGACCCACCTGGGGCGGGCGATGCGCCGCTGGGGGCGCTTTGGCGGCATCGACTGCACTTGTATGCGACGGTCCGAGGCGGGGGCGGCTGTCCGCAGCGCCTCCAGAACCTCGGGCCGCAACGGCAATGGAGGCCGAGCAGGGTCGACAACATCAGAAATCGAAAATGTCGATGACCGTCCATGAGCGAAGCGCCCTTGTCATCGGAAAGAGCAATTCGATAGAGGGAAGAACGACTGGGGGGGGGGGCTGGCACAAGGGACCCTTTGGGAACTTCCCCAGAGGAGGCAAATTCTGGGAATATTGATTCCCATTTTTTTGTGTTATTTTTGGGGGGGCGCCTTGGGCGCTTCTGGGGCCTCTTCGGGCTCTCTTGGAACTGTTTTGGTACTTTTGGCGCTCTCCTTGGACCCTTTGGAGGCTCCCCCAGACGAGGGAAGAGATGGTAATATTTTATGGTGCCTCTTCGGGCTCTCTTGGAGCTCTTGTGGGCCCTCCTTGGGCTTCTTGGAGCCCTTTTGGCCCTCCCCTGGGACCCTTTGGGGACTTCCCCAGAGGAGGGTAACTATGAGAATCGTGATTCCTTTTTTGTGCGTTTTGGGGGGGGGCGTCTTGGGCTATTCTGGGGCCTCTTCGGGCTCTCTTGGAGCTGTGTTGGGCCCTCCTTGGTGCCTCTTGGAGTACTTTTGGCGCTATCCCTGGACCCTTTGGGGGCTCCCCCAGAGGAGGGAAAACATGTGAATCATGGTTCCCATCTTTGTGCTGGTTTGTGAGGGGGGGGGGGGGCCGTCTTGGGCGTTTCGGGTGCCTCTTCGGGCCTTCTTGGAGCTCTTTTGGGCCCTCCTTGGGGCCTCTTGGAGCCCTTTTGGCCCTCCCCTGGGACCCTTTGGGGACTTCCCCAGAGGAGGGACAATATGGGAATCCTGATCCCCATCTGTTTTGTTTTTTTGGTGTCGTCTTGGGTCGCTGTCTCACTTTTTCGGAGGCGACGGCAAGGCTGTTGCCGCGTGCCTTCAACCAACAAATATCATCAAAACCACCACGCGCGACGCGTGTCGACGTGACAGCAGCTTAACGCATAGGCGTGCAGCACAGGAAAGCCTCACCTGAGTCCAAAGCGACGCCTCCGAACAAAACTAAGTGCAGCTCGGGAAAACCTAACGCACACTCCAGAGTAGAGAGTCTAGCCGCGGTGCGCTCGCTTGTTTGGAGGTTCACCGCTGTCCTCCTGGGCGCACTCGGCTGATGGCAGCTGCGCTCGCATGCTCGGGGTCGGGGCCACGCCGCCTGGGAAGGCTTCATCTGGAGTTGATGGGGCTGATGGAACTGCCGCAGGCTGGCTCTCATCGACCTCGATCGGTGGAGATGGCGGCTGCGCTGAAGCGGCTAGGGCGGCTGAGGCGCTGGAGCGGATGAGGCGAGCATGTCCTGCAACCACCTCTGCGGCCACCTCGCGGGCTTCTACTTTCCAATAGCTCTCGCTGTCATTGCCGTGCAGCTGCTGTTGTTGTTGTTGCTGATGCTGCTCGCCCAACGGAAGCGCAGGATGCGAAGGTTGGCCCATGATGGGCAAGGGCCCTGGGGTCGCCGATGCCGCCGCCTGCGAAGAAATTGGCTTCTGGCCCGCGATGGTCAGCACAGCTGGAAGCTGAATGCAAACGTGCCGAGTAACACTCTCTGGCAGCTCAGGCACAGTCAAAACTATGTCCAGCGCCCCGCTGAGACTAACCTGGGTTGCTGCCATTGCTGCACTGCGTAAAGGAAAACGCCAGCGAATGCGGTGAAGCCGACTGAAGCGAAACAACTGCTTGCGCTGAAAACGGCACAACGAGACGGCAACACCAATGACATAAACGATGAGTAAAATATCAAGGTGACATCATGCGCCAGAGGCACCAACAACCACACCTTGCAAAACGCAGCTGCGTTGAGAGAGATTTGGGGTTTGGGGTTGGGGGATGGCGTTGCCGTGTCGCGAACAAAAAACAGCTCTCGATACAAAGATGGGGGCCGTGGCTCCGAAGATGGCCACCAGGGCATCGAAGGCCAGCCGCAAGGATTCAAACAGAGGCCCTTACCCATTTCGAGAAATCGCCTTTTTGAGGGGTGGTGTTCAAACATGGTAAGGGTGGTGCTTTGGCGCGAAAAACAGCTCTCGAAACAAAGATGGGGGCCGCAGCTCCGAAGATGGCCTCGAGGGCATGGATGACTGGCTGCAAGGATCAGAAACAAAGACCCCTATCCATTTTGAACAATCGTTTTTTGAAATGTGATTATCAAGCAGGGTAAGGGGTGGTGCTTTGGCGCGAAAAAAAGGTCTCGAGTCTCGATGCAACGATGGGGGGGGGGGGGGGGGGGCGCGGCTCCGAAGATGGCCCCCAGGGCGTCGAAGACCAGCTGCGAGTATCAAAACAAGGCCCTTACCTATTTTGAGAAATCGCATTTTTGAATGGTGATTTTCAAAAGGGGGAAGGAAGGGATGATTGGGCGCGAAAAACAGCTTTCGATACAAAGATGGGGGCCGCGGCTCAGAAGATGGCATCAAGAACATGGAAGGCTGGCTGCAAGGATCAAACAAAAAAACGAGGCCCCTACCTAGTTTGGGAAATCACATGTTTGAACTGTGGTTTTTAAACAGGGTAAGGGGGGGTGGGTTTTGCTTTGACGCGGAAAACAGCTCTCGATGCAAAGATGGGGGCCGTGGCTCCGAAGATGGCCTCCAGGGCATGGATGGCTGGCTGCAAGGATCTGGAACAGAAGCCCTTAATCATTTTGAGAAATCGTCTCTTCGAGGGGTGATTTTCAAACGGGGCGCGGGGGGGGGGGGGGGGGGTGCTTTGCTTTGGCGCCAAAAAACAACTCTCGATACAAAGATGGGGGCCGCAGCTCCGAATATGGCCTCCAGGGCATGAACGGCTGGCTGCAAGGATCAAACAAATGCCCTTGCCTATGTTGAGAAATCACAGCTTTGAAACACGATTCTCAAACAGGGTAATGAAGGGGTGCGCGGGCGCCAAAAAAACAGCATTCGATGCAGAGATGGAGGCCGCGGCTCAGAAGGTGGCTTCAGGGCATGTGAGGCCAGCTGCAATGATCAAAAAAGATGTCCTTACTTATTTTGAAGGGCGACTGTTTCCAAGGGTGATTCTCATACAGGGTAGAGGGAGCGCGCTTTGGCGCGAAGCGCTCTTTCAGCCTTTGTCGGGCCCACCAAGCCCGCTTCGGAGATCTCAAATGGGCTCCAAGAGGGCCCAACATGGCACCCGAAGAGCCACCCAACATAATCATGCCCGAAACTCTCTTGGTGTCATTTGCGGGCCCACCAAGCCCGCTTCGGAGCGTTCAAGTCGGCTCCAAAAGGGCCCAACATGGCCTCCGAAAAAAAACGCCACCCCAACATAATCATACCCTAGGCGCCTGGTATGATTATGTTGGGGCTCGCTTCGGGTGTCCACTTGGACCATTCTGAAGCCCTCTTCGAGCCCATGTCGGGCCCACCAAGCCCGCTTCGGAAAGCTTAACTGGTCTTCAAGGGAGCCCAACAGGGCAACCGAAACGCCTCCCAACTGAATCATGCCCGAGGCTTCTGGTGTGATTATGTTGGGGGTTCGTTTCGGAAGCCCTTTTGGGCCATTCTGAAGCCCTCTTGGAGCCCTTGGCAGACCCACTAAGCCCGCTTCGGAGAGCTCAGATGGGCTCCAAGAGGGCCCAGGATGACACCCGAAAAACCACCCAACAGAAGCATGCCCGAGGCTTCTGGTGTGATTCTGTCGGGCCTCATTTCGGAAGCCCTCTTGAATCATTATGAAACCCTTTTGGGAACTTTTGGAGCCGCGATGTGCTTTCTTGGGGGTGCATTGGGGCCGTCTTGGGCCTGCGAGGTGGTCTTCAGGAGCTGCGTTGAAACCCTGTTGGCTCTCAAAGATGACCTGGTCCGACGCACCCCTCACGCTGATCAGCTACCTCCCCGCCCTGATGAAGAGAACATGGGTTGATCAGCCTGCTGATCAACAACCCCGTTCGTCGCACCCCTCACGCTGATCAAGCGCGCGTCTTGATCAGCGCGCTGATCAACAGTTGGTCAGCGCGCTGATCAAGACATGCGCTTGATCAGCGTGAGGGGTGCGACGAACGAGATTGTTGATCAGCAGGCTGATCAACAGATGTCCTCTTGATCAAGGCGGGGGGGTCGCTGATCAGCGTGAGGGGTGCGTCGGACCAGGTCCCCGAACACAGACGCAAACTCGCTGAGCAGCATGAGGTTGGCACGAGGTCGCACAGCCGACCGCCCCCACCGAGGCAACGCCAGCTCCAAGGGGGCCTCCAAACTCAGGGAAACCACGCCGCGCACATTTCGGAGGACCTCCCGAGGCGCAGCTGGAAACCCGCACCCTTCACGATCCTCGACACTGTCGTCATGGACGACGGGGGCCGCGCGGAGGAGGCGATGGTGGCAAGATTGGCAAGCGCCCGCCAGGGGCCTTCCGATTCGGGGGAAGTGGCCTCTCCCCCCCCCCCGTTCCTCCCCCTCCTGTGATGCTGCGTGCTCGACATTGCCCCTGCATTCGCTCCGTTCCCGTTCTCCCCCTCCCCCTCTCCCCCCTTCCCCTCCTCGCCTCCCCCCCCCTCCCCCCGACGGACATCGACTCAAGAAGAAGGTCTGTGGACGCATTCCCATGTACATCTGGCGCAATTGGTTTCAACGCCACCACCATCGAACCTCAAGACGCCATGCGTCACGGGCTGCGACTTCCGCGCAAACTCCAACAAAATACTACCGAAACAATGGCACGGTGGCTGGACTTCCCCAATGCAATTATGCAGTTGGGCATCAGAACCGATCTTACTCTCGACCTCCATACTGGTCCCACTATCGATCTCAGTATCGAACTCAAAATCGACCTCATCAGCGACCAGCGACATCGCGATGTGATTATCAGTGGATATCACTATCAATCGCGCCAGCGAGTGGCATGAGGCAACGCAAAATGCAATCCACCACATGAAACGGAGCAGCCAATTGGCGGAACATGCGTGGTAAAAGGCACAACGCATGGGGTCTTGCAGCGCACTGCACAGCATTGCGTTAAATTTCAATGCGTTGCCACTTCTGATGTTCAAAAACTCTGCGTTTGCCTCGGCACGCCCCCGTCCCAGGGGGAGAGGGTAGGGAGGGGAGAGAGAGGGAGAGAGAGAGAGAGGGAGAGAGAGAGAGAGAGAGGGAGAGAGAGGGAGAGAGAGAGAGAGAGAGAGGGAAATAGAGAGAGGTTGATTGAGAAGGAAGGGGAACCCCTCAGGCCTCAGCCTCAGGAGGTGGGATTGCTCCACTCCTCTCTCTTGCGTCTTGGGCAATGTCACATATAAATTCAATCAAACGTGGGCGGCCGCTGGCGCGGGCGCGGCCGCCGACCCCGAAGCGGCGCCAACTCCCTGGGCGTACAGGTCAGCCACGGCGGTGACCAACATCTCATACGCGTCAGTGCCTGGCGAGGCGTCGTCGAGGTACTGGCGAAGAGTGGCGACGTCCTCGGGGGGCGGAATCAAGGCCGACGCACCCGCGGCAAAAACATGAAGAAGAACATGGCGGGGTGACGCCACCCACGCTCTGATAAGAAAACCCGAATGGGCCGATCGCGCACTGGTGCCCGACGAACTCGTGAGGAGCCTTCTGGGGGCATGGATGCGCGACAGCCCCATGACGAGTTCTAGAAGCACGCAGGCGATAAGAAGAAAAAGGATGAAGAAGAGGAGGACAAGGACAGGGAGGTGGGGGAGGGGAGGAGTGACCCTGCCCAAGACGGCTCCGAAAGCGCTTACCAAGACTCCTCGACCCCCGCTCCCCCCTAGGCTGAAGCCCTCCTGGGCCCGTACTGGGGTCTCTTGCAGCTCTCTGTGGGCCCGTCGCATTTGCCGCCGCCGTCGTTGAGGTTAATCGTGCGTCAGCATCTCTCTCCCTCACCCATCATCCTCAGTATTGCTGTCGCCTGCTGCTCCTCCTCCTCCTCTTCCTCCTCCTCATTTCCTCCTCCTCCCCCTGGTTCCCCCCCTAACCCCTGCTCCTCCTGCTCCCCTCATCCTGGGCGCATGTTCGGATTCACCAGTGTTAGTTCGAGCCCGTCGCCCTACGGCGGCCAACGACCGCGCGCCGCGAGCTCCTGCGGCGAGTGCGCCGCGAGCCACCGCGACGGGACCCGCGGCGGATGTCATAAACCATTTTCGGCCACGCAACATTTATGCTTCGAGGCCCCGCGGGCCTCGATGTCGCGAAGCTCAAGTACGCCTTCCAGCAGACGCGCGTAGCCCTCAGCGTTGTAAGGGTCAGGGTCCTGCCGCCGCGCCGCCGCGCCGCCGCAGCGCGCGCCTCCGCCGCCGCGATGCGCGACTCGGCGGCGCGCGCGCGCCTCCGCGGAAGTCGCGCGCGTTTCCGCTGAAACCGCGGCCGCCAAGCGCACCCCCGCCGAGGTCGCGCGCTCCTCCGCGGCGGCCGCGCGCTCCTCCGCGGCGTCCGCGCGCGTCGCCGCCGAGGCCGCGCGCGCCTCTCAGGGGGGCACGCGTGTCACATAGCCGCAGTCACACCCTCGCGGTCTAGATTGCCACGCAAGGCCCCGACGGATGCAGGGCGCCGCGTCGCGAACGCTACGCCGCATCCGCGCGACGGCGGCAGGGCGCGGCAAGGCGCGCGGGACATGACGCCCTGCATCCGCGCGGCCGCGGGCGGCTGAAGGGCCGAGCCCGCGAGGCCGCGGGGGCTGTTATGCAGAACTTCTGACCATGAACCTCTGCAGCCTCAGCGCGTTCTTTCATGTAGGCGTGGCCCGAGCGGCCCGAACGGCCGCCGCGGCGTTTCTTTTGTGGAGGCGGCGCCGCGTGCATCGCCGCGGTAGCCGAGGCGGCCGCGGGCGCGGCCGCCGCCTCCGCTGGCCTCGCCTCGTCCATTCGGCGGAATCAGCGGGGCCCCCCGCCGACCGACCTGGCCGCCGCCGGCGCGGGCGGCGCCGGCTCGTGCGAAGTTCCCACAAGCGCGCGTCGAGCTCTACATTGCAACGCTGGCTGGGCACGTTGCAAGGACTTGCAAGGATGGCCTGAAACGCGTGAGGGGAGCGCCCCCGTGCCGACATGGGCGCGTTGTGCGTGGGGGCGCCGCGCGCGCGGGGTCTGCGTTGCCCCATGACACGGTACATGCGCGACAAGCAATGTTACGTTGGATACCAACACCGATTAGTGCTCACCTCAATTTCCAAACCAGCATGGCGACTTTCCCAATGTGGACACGGCAGAACTCCTAGGAGTTCTGCACTGACCAATCAGTAAGTCGCCACGTTGGTTTGGAAACTCAAGTGGCCCATTTAGCGGTGGCCGCTTGCATTTCCAAAATAGCATGGCTTCTTGCGCACGTGCCATGCCATGGGGCATGGGGCAACGCAAACACCGCGCGCGCGAGCGTTGACCGCGGTCGAAAAGTCACCATGTCGGCATGGAAACACAAGCGAGCACTTAGCGGTGACCGCTCGGACGTCTGTTTTAACATGATTTTGTGCGCATGCGCCGTGCCATGGGTCAACACAGACCACGCGCGCGCGAGGAGTTCTGCATGGGTGGCAATCGAAAAGTCGCCACGATGGCTTGGCAACTCAAACGCACACGCGAGCGATGGCCAATTGGATTTCCAACGTCGCATGGCTTCTTGCGCAAGTACCGTGCCGTCAGTCGATACAGGCTCCGCGCGCACGCGCGCGACCGCCAGGGTTGTGGCTAGATTTCTCATGCACGTCAGGCGATGTTAACTCAAAAACCCAATGGTGATAACCCAATGTAAAATTCCATTCTCGGATCAGAGAAGGCGATCATCTGAACGTGGAACATGCCAACCTCACAACTCAATGGTTCTCCCGCGCGCGCCGCCGACCACCAACGCGCTTGCGCGCGTTTCCATGCAATGGGGGCGATGTTAACCCCAAAACCCAATTTCGAAAACCCCATGTAAAATTTCGTTCTCAGATCAGAAGAGGAGATTACTTGAATGTGCAATACACGAGTCTGACAATTCGATGATCCTTCCGCGCGCGCGCGCGCCCGCCCTACAAACGACGGATTTGCATGCGCGTCAATTCAATGGAAGCGATGTTAACTCGAAAACCCAATGGCGAAAACCCAATGTAAAATTTCATTCCCAGAGCAGAAGAGGCGGTCATCTGAATGTGAAATTAAAAAAAAAAGTCTGAATATGCAGTTGCCTTTATGCGCGCGCGACCGCCGACGGATTTGCCTGCATTTCCATGAATGGAAGCGATGTTAACTCAAAAACCCAATGGTGAAAACCCAATGTAAAATTTCATTCTCAGACCAGACGAGGCGATCATCTGAACGTGGAATATAAGAGCCCAAGCATTCAGCAATCGTTCCGCGCCCGCCCGCAACTGCCGACGGATTTGTATGACCTTCCATTCAATGGAAGCGGTGTTTAACTCAAAAACCGAATGGTGAAAACCCAATGTAAAAAATCATTCTCAGATCACCAGGAGGCGATCATCTGAATTTGAAATATACAG
The DNA here is from genome assembly GCA_963575745.1 of Prorocentrum cordatum. NCBI lineage: Eukaryota > Dinophyceae > Prorocentrales > Prorocentraceae > Prorocentrum > Prorocentrum cordatum. The sequence goes on from CAUYUJ010011079.1 coordinate 221,007, forward strand.
ATCTGACGCAACTGCGATTCCGCGCGCGCGACCGCCGACGGATTTGCGTGCATTTCCACAGAATGGAAGCGATGTTAACTCAAAAACCCAATGGTGAAAACCCAATGTAAAATTTCATTCTCAGATCACAAGAGGCGATTCTATGAATGTGAAATGTAGCAGTTTCCATATTGAATGATCTTCACGCGCGCGCGCGCGGGCGCGACCGCCAACGGATGTGTATGCATTTCCATACAATGGCAGCGATGTTAACTCAAAAACCCAATGTTGAAAACCCAATGTAAAATTTCATTCTCAGATCACACGAGGCGATCATAGGAATGTGAAATATAGCAGTTTCCATATTCAATGATCCTCACGCGCGCGCGCGCGGGCGCGACCGCCAACGGATTTGTATGCATTTTCATACAATGGGAGCGATGTTAACTCAAAAACCAAATGGTGAAAACCCAATGTATAATTTCATTCTCAGATCAAAACAGGAGATCCTACGATTGTGAAATATACAAGCTTGTTTATTCCATGATCCACACACGCGCGCGCGCGTGCAGACCATTGAATATCAAAAAAGATATTTCGAATTTAGATGACCTCCTCTTCTGATCTGAGAATGAATTTTTACATTGGGTTTTCACCACTCGGTTTTTGAGTTAACATCGCTTCCATTCTATGGGCATGCATACTAATCAGTTGGCGGTCGCGCCCGCGCGCGCGCGCGTGAGGACCATTGCGGACCATTGCATATGCAAATTGTTATATTTCACATTCATATAATCGCCTCTTTGTGATCTGAGAATGAAGTTTTACATTGGGTTTTCACCATTGGGTTTTTGAGTTAACATCGCTGCAATTGTATGGAAATGCATGCACATCCGCTGGCGGTCGCGCCCGCGCGCGCGCGTGAAGATCACTGAATATGAAAACTGCTACATTTCACATTCATATAATCGCCTCTTGCGATCAGAGAATGAAGTTTTACATTGGGTTTTCACCATTCGGTCTTTGGAATGAACATCGTTTTGATTGCGTTGAAGTGCAAGTTAAGTGCGCAGGCGCGCGCACAACGCGCGTGCGGAAGGACCTGTCAGCATGCCCTCTTCTGATCAGATAATGAAATTTTACATTTGATTTTCACCATTGGATTGTTGAATTGTACTTGCTTCATTTGCATAAAATTGCAAGCAACTGCGGTGCTTGTCGCGCGCGCGCGCAAGGTCTGCGCTGCCCCTGGGCATGGCACGTGCGCGGTACGCCATGTGAATTTGAAAATCCAATCGGTGAGAAGATAGTCGGGCATTGGCCCTGAGAGGCCTTTGACTCTGAAGGCGACGGGTTTTTTCATGCGGATGGGCAGCGAGCTTCCTGAAATATAAGTTGACCCGTTTGGGCCCTCGGAGGCCCTGGACCCTCAAGCGGTGGAAAGGCTGGGGAGGTTGCGGGGAGTGGCATTGCGCGGATTGGCCGAAGGCCTCTGAGATTCTAGTTCGTCTCCATTGTTTGGGCCCTGGGGGGGGAGAGGCGTGGAGGGGTGGGGGGTGGGGGCCTGGGCCCTCAGAGGGGGGAAAGCCACGTGGATGGACAAGGCCTCAGAGAATGTGGTGAGCCCTGAGAAGCTCTAGACCCCCTGAGCGGGGGCAGAGGGGATGGGGGAGGGAGGCGTGGCCACGCGAATAGACCGAATGCATCTCTGGAACCAGGGGGGCTAAGTGAGGCACTGGACCCAAAGGGGTTGATGCACTTTTGGCAACGATGGCACGACGACAACGACGACTGAGACTCTGAAACTCTGAAGGGCTCTGAACTTGTCAGAGAGGGCCCCGCGAGGGCCCCTATAGAGTTCCTCAGCGATCTGGGGCCAGTCTTGTTGTGGAATGTATTTTGCGAAGTCGGCAACATCTGAACCCCCTGGGGCCCGCTTGGCGACCTCTTGGGCCGCGTATAAGGCCTATCGATTCGACCGACCCCTTCCCCCGCCCCTCGTCTTTCGCCTCCGTGGCCGCTGGTCCTGCTCCCGCGTGTCGGCGGGGAGCCTGTCCACGCACGTGGCGTGGATTCTCCTCTCGGGGGGGGGGGGGGGGGGGGGGGGGGGGGGGGGGAAGACAGAGAGAGAGAGAGAGAGAGAGAGAGAGAGAGAGAGAGAGAGAGAGAGAGAGAGAGAAGAGAGAGAGAGAGAGAGAGAGAGAGAGAGAGAGGAGAGAGAGAGAGAGAGAGAGAGAGAGAGAGAGAGAGAGAGAGAGAGCCGAGATTGACGCGCTGGGACATGAGGCGAGGGGCGGCGAGAGCCCAGAGCAGGAATGGCAACGAGGAAGCATGCAATGAGGAGGAGGGCGGGCAGTCTGATCGCGGGCCCAGGCCGTGACACGGGAGCGCATCCGACTGTTCGCGTGCCTCTCTCGCACGCTTCGTCGACACCATCGCCCCTGCCACTCCCTCGCCTCATCTCCTCAGCGTCGCCCCGCCCTACCCCCTCCCCCCAAACCATTCCCCCTGCGAGTCCTCTGGTCGCGCAGCGAGGTCGACGCTCTGAACCTGTAGTCGAATCGCCAGGCCCCCTTCAGGATCTTCGCGCCGCAGACCCAGCACAGCGCCTGAGCCGACGGGGATTTCTCGAAACCCTTGATGCCCTTGGACAGCACCCCGAACGCTGGAGCAGGACCTGCAGGCACATGAGGGACCACTGGGGGCGCACCAGGTCCATCATCAGGAGGTGGCGGAACCGGAACGCCAGGGGCGACAGGTGCAGCAGGGCCAGGGCCAGGACCAGGCGCCTGCGCAGGCTGGGGGGGAGGCGGGCGGGGTGCGGAGGGGTCGCAGAAGACGAAGACCAGGGCCCCCCAGGGCCAGGGTTCCGCGCGGCAGGGGGGCCGCGGCACGCGGCATGCCCATGGGCGGGGGCGAGGGGACTGGAAGGTGGAGGAGGACAAGACCAACAAAAACAAACAAAACAAACAAAGGTGGACGGCGGTGGAGCGGAGGGCGAGGAGGGCAAGGGGAGGGGCTGGGGCGCGGGAGGAAGAGGATCGAGAGCCGACGGGAGGATGGGAAGTTTCGGCGACTACACGACCAAAGCGACGCCAAGACTCCAGCCAGTTTTCACTCGACACCCTGTTTCAGCGGGCGGGGAGAACGAGACAATGACATGAGGAGGTGAGGAGCGAGGGCGGTGAGTCGGCGGCAGACGGAGATGGGCAGCAGGCAGGAGTTTGATGATCAGGGGCCTCGTCGCTGCTAGTAGAGCTGCCCTCGTCGAAATCGCTGCCCATGTCGGGGGCGGCCTCGTCCATGCCCTCTGGGTCAGACTCGTCGCTGTGCGGCCCTGGCTCAGCGGCAGCGTGCTCACCGTCGCCGTGGCCGCTGTGGTGACCATGGTCATCGGAACCAGCTGCGGCGGCCGTCGCCTTCTGAGCTACGACCACTTTCTTCGGCTTGATGCCGAAAGGCAGCACATCATTTTTTTCCCGATGCGGCTTCTCGACCTCGGCCACCAGCAACGACTCGTTCATAACCAGGACTCGCTTCTCGAAGATCAACATGTCAGCTTCGGGGTCCGCGTCGCCTCGCCATGCAATCACCGATGCATGGTGGATCTCTGACGCCGATACGCCAAGTGCGATGGCGCTGTCCAAGAGAACGTTCCGAAAGACGAGATGCCAAGTACGGGTAACTGCACGCCCGCGACCGTCAACAGCCACAGTAGCGGCGCGATCGAGGTCGCGACCAGGCGGCGCGCGCGCGTTCAGGAAGTACGCCGCCTCGCCTTTCCCGAACAACCTGCAATAGAGTACGCGCTGCCCTGCCCCCTCGGCTCCTGGAACAAAGATGTGCACGGGCAAGGGGCCAGCGTGAATCAGGCCAAGCCTCGCCAAAGCAGCGTAGAAGTTCTTGGGCGACGTGCCGCATTGGTCGACCACGTCGTCTGTCTCGCAAAGGCCGCCGTACTTCATGCAGCACACTTCGTCGGCTGGCATCGGCCCAGACGCCGTCAGCACGCGGGGGTCGTACGAGAAGGACGCGCACGCCGAAGCCTCAACTCGTTCGTCCGCCCAGTCAACCACGAAGTCGGGCCGCAAGGCAGAACTCATGCAAGCAATCCCTGCGCCGCACTTCCACACGTTGTGTCCCTCCATCTCGCGCATGCTGCATAGCGCTGCTTCCCGCCTAACCTTCCGACGGGCTTCTTCCCGAGATGGCAGGGCCCAAGGCGTGGCAGTTGCTCGGTCGACGTATTCCTTGAACGAAATCCCGTCGCACCCATCGACCTTTGCTTGTTCTGATTGGGCAAGGCCTTCGTAGTAAGCCGTCTGAGCTGGGCTGCGTCGCCTCCAGCGCTCCGAAACAGAAACGAGCCTCTCGGCGGAAGAGCCCGCGGCGACTGCATCTGGCTCACCATTTCCCCTCTCAAAGTTGTGACTGATGAACATGTCGTAGGCCCTGACCTTCCTCTTCTTCCTGAACGCGCTGCCCCAGTGGCGCCTCTTCCGCTTGAGCGGGTTCTTGCCTTTCAGATTCTTGGAGGTCTTGAAAGCGTGCAGGACCTGGTTGTACCGCCTAACGTTCTTCTCGCCGACGCACTCTGTAATGCATCGCACTGTCAGGTTGCGAGCGTCTCGGCGGATGGCGGCAGCGTAAGTTGTGGCTCCGAGGGTTCTCAGCTGAAGTGCGCGCCCGCGTCGCTTCCGAGCTTCCTGTCCCAACAGATGTTTCCGCTCGACCTTGGTAGACGTAACCCTCAGGACGCCCAGCAGGCGTCGAAGCACACGATGAGCTCTCCGAGAAGTGGATCGCTCGCGAAGCCGCCTCAGCCAAACTCGGCTAAAGCATGGGTCCACACACTTTGCACACGCTGTAGCCTGCGCGTGCACAACGTTCAACTCAGTCGATATAGTGTCGAAGTCCCAGATGTGGTCCCTCACGGACCGCAAGATTCTGAACGCGGGCTGGTCGTACGGGCGAACCAGCCGCCGCCAAGTGTCCACGATCGCGACACACATCCGCCGAGACGCCTCGCGGCAGACGAGCTGAGCAAACCGAGGAGGAACAGTTGAAGGGCGGGAGGAGAAGGAGGAGAAGAGAAGGGGCGTAGAGGAGAGAGGAAAACAGACCCGTAGGAGGAGGAGGGGGAAAGGGAGGAGGAGGGAGGAGGCGCAAGGAGATGGGAGGCCCCGCAGCCCCGCAGCCCGCCGATCGAATGGATTCAAAGAAGGCCCAGGTCCCCAAGACCCTGGAGTCCAGGAAGGCACCTCGCAGTGAATGGGCCCCTGATCAGGCCTTTCTCCTCCGCGCCCTCGTCATCATCCCTCCGCCTCCTTCTAACTCTCGCACCCGACACCATCTCCACCATCTCCCCCCCCTCCCACCTCCCCTCAGCTTGCAAGGATCAAGGCAAAGCGTTAGCGCATATCGGCCTCGACCTTGCCCGTCGGGAGGCCCACGAGCTCGTGCCAGGCGTCGCGCCTGAAGCTGGTGACCATTGCAGAATACGTGGCGATGACGTCCATGCCCTTGGAGCCGCTCAAGATGCCGAGGTTCCTGGATATGGCATCGCGCTCGGCCACCTCAAAATCCTGGGGCGGCGTCCAGGACTGAGATCCATCAGGTGGTGTCGATAATAAGGCAAATGCGCACTTTGTTGCGGCTGCCTCAGCAGCCAACGCAGAGTTCAAATACATCTGCAAGGGCTTCGCCAATATAACAGCCTGCTCAATGCTGCGCCCGCCAGGGTCTGCGTCAAAGAACTGGATTGTGTGACCACCCCTGATGCTCTGTTTCGCCATGTTCACTCTCATGTCCTCGTTCGCCTGCAGGTTGTCACTCAGGTACTTCTCTGCCGCCTCCACGCTGCGCTGCGTAAACAATGGCCGAAGACCCCTCGCGAGGAGATCGTGCTGCCGTCGACCGCGCAGGGCCCACGCTGCAGCGGACTCAAATCCGCCGACCCTCTGCGGGTCTCTAGGCGCGCGATGTACTTTCCGCAGCACCTATGCATGTCTATGAGAACCTCAGGGTTGCAACCAACAAGGGGGGGCAGCGGCATTTGCTGTCGAGTCGACCTCTCTGATCCCTTCCAGCGGTAAAGAAGAGGAGTATCGAGCTTCCCGCACACCGACAAAACAATCAAATCCGTGACCTTCTTCAAAGAATCATCGGGGCTACTGCACTTCAGTGGGCATCCACCTTCCCCTAAGCAATAGTGATATATGTTATGCTGGTCGTTCCAATCCCCATTGCCCGCCGCCAAAACCAGCAACTCCTGATCAAGACTGAAATCTCGAAGTGCTCGCGAAGCCTCCATGACTCGAAGGGACTGGCGGTGCCACTCGGCGGCGTCAGCTGGCATGGATTCCACAAGTGCGTACTGGAAGCACCTCGATATGATATCTCGGACGTTCTCTTCGAATTTGGTGCTGATGCGATGTGATTCCATCAAATGGCCCAACTTGACTAGCTTCGACGGCAAACCGTTGATACTGTGCAGTGGTTTCATCGCAAGCACACAAGAATGCCCAACACAACAAAGAGACAGAAGCGTGGTTCCGTAGTTCATGCTGTCGGTAGTAGCGTGCTGCACCTTCAGCACCGCTTGCTCCATTGCTACAATGTTGTTGTTCAAGCCAAGGTTGTCTTTGTTCATCACGATGACCTTCCATGAAACGCCGTCCAATATCTTGCGAAGCTCGTATTCGGGATCCACGGATGAGCCAGCGCCAATAGCAGACATCGCCGACCACTTCGCCCAGCGTTCCCGAATAGTAGCAGCATTTCCCTTGGGGAGAGGCTGCGCGGGGCTAGCCACTTCGGCTCCGCACCAAAACTGCATGCCGTCAACGTGGCGCTCGACGAATATAGTTTCACACAAATTGAGTACTGTCTTGTGCACACGGCCACCGCGCTGCTTTTGTTGTAAGGCAAGGGTCTTGGATAACGTCTCGAGCGCATTGGACTCTGATGCCTTCTGTCTCGTCACCCACATGCTGGCGTCATCAAATACATTCACCGCTATGACCGATGCACAGTCTAGATCATGACAACCTCGATCCAAGGTCCCACTGATCATGGAGGCTAAGCCTCTCGCTTGATGCACAATGTGGGATACCAATGCCCTGCGAAGCCTGCAAGCAGCAACCCTGTCGGTCTTATGGGCGAGGGTCACAGCATGAACCTCGCTGCCAACGATGACGTGATCCAACTGCGCGGCTGGATTGGCATCGTGTCCCCGAGTCAGTGCTTCCGATGTCATGCGGGATTCATCAGGGACCAGCGCGCGGGACAGCGTATCCAATTCGACTTCTCGTTGCCGAATGCTTTTCAGCTGCAGGTTGACTTGTCTGGTTCGGATCTCAGCCGCACTGCGATGAAAACCTCGGCTCCTGCCCCGTCCTCTGCCTCGGCCCTCGGCGCCGCGGCCCCTGCCGCGAGCGGGGGCGACAACGGCAGCAGGTGGATGCCCCACGCGAGCCGCAGCGGGCCCTGGGCCCGCGACAGGAAGCGCTACATCAGCTTCGTACAAAAAAGCAAACATCTCGAACCAAATCGGATGCGCATGGGAAAGTGCGGCGAGAACGAAAAGGAACATCAAAACACATTCTGGTACGGCACGGGCGGGGGGGGGGGCCTGAAGGACCCCCTGGAAATTATGACGGGCATTGCACTCGGAAAGCAATAAGCAATGGCCGCACGGGGCAGGGCGTGCCAAAGGCAACTCCCACGAGAAATCGCCAGACGGTCCGACATAAAACCCTCCCCCAACGATCCTACCATCATTGTGCCTCCTCGTCCTATTCGTGCCCACTCCTTCCCTTTTGGTACTCCTCCTCCTCGTCATCCCGCTTCTCGGCTTGGTTCTCCTATGCCAACGCCCTTCGGCCTCCTCGGTCGGTCACCCTGGAACTACTGCTACCAATAATTCTTTGTACAACGTCATGCGCCCCCCCCGCTTGCCCACCCCATATTTCCCTTGCGCCCTATCTCCCCGTTTGTTGCGCCCCCGCGCGGCACCCCCTTCGCGCGCATGATGTTTCGCACGCCCTCCCCCCACGTCGCATGTTATCCGTTCTGTGAGTTCCCATCCCCACCGCCGTCCGTTCTGTCAAATACTTTGTGAATAACAACGGCCACTGTTACAAACAAATATCACAGAACGTGAACGTATAGGACTTTACCCTTCGAGTCTAAACAATTGCACATACAATATCATTTCAGCGCAGCATGAGCATTACAACATGAAAAAACACACCATTGAAAACACCTTCTTGCACCGAGGCCCTGCCAACCTCCCGTTGTTATTTCAGGGAATCATTCGGGTTGGATATACAAGCAAAAAGGCACTGATCGTACGTTTTCTTGCGCGTTTTATTGGCGGTCGGGGGCCGCCTGGGCCCTGCCGTGTGTGGCCCCCGGGGATATCGCGGCCACGGCAATACTCATGGTGCGCGGATCCGGTAAACCAAGCGCCAGAACGGCAAAAAAGTTAAGCAATCGTACGTCTTAATACACAAAACTGTGTTGAATGAGGCCGCCAGGGCCGCGGCCCCGGTCCCCGGTGATTTCTCTGCCCCCCAGCAGTAACTAATGTGTATGGCGCGCGTGCCCGGTGACCGCCGACCCGCGCCCGCCGACGATCCCTGGGCGGGATTGCGTAGGAAAGGGGAGGGGCGGAGCGGGAGGGGCGAAAGCGAAGGGCAGGCGAGGGACAGAGAAAGCATGGTGAGAGGGGGAGCACACGGTGATGCGACGACTGGCGTTTTTTTTTTTTCAAGGCGTGCACCGGGCGGAGCCTCAACCTGGTTCGTGGGGGCCGGCCCTGGGCGCGCGCCTGCTTGAGGCGCAGGCGCCTATCTAAGAGATGTGCGTATAACGCCAGAAGAAGAAGAAGAAGACGTCGTGCACGTCAGAGGTGCATGGGCAAAAAAAAGTACGCGCCAACGCTAGTGCAGCCAAGCGCTGTGAAACGATGAAGCCACCCGGCGTAGCCTATGCCACGGCCAGGCGGTCTCTAAAAATCCGCCGACCCCTTGTGGGTCTCTAGGCGTGTGAGATGGTTCCCCCCCCGTAACCCCCCCCAAGGGACCCCAAACCGGAGATTTGACCCCTCCCCCGACCCCAGGCGACCCCGGACCGAACGCGTCACGGGGGAGCGGGTGGTTCCAAAACTGGCCATGAATTCACCAGAACGCTCCCCAGACGGTCCCAGGGGGCCACGATTCACCGAAATATGGCCCTGGACGCCCACGATGGCCTCCAGGCGGCCTCCGAAGCTGGCAAGGCGCCCCAAAAGGCCCCCAAGATGCGCCCCAAAAGGGTCCCAAGCAACAAAAATCTGCCCATTCCCTTCGAAAAACAAGCATTGATTAGCATGCTCGCCTATTCGGTTTTCACAACGTCCCAGACGGGCAAAAAAACCTTCAATATCGCCCCCAAACAGTCAAAGGGGCCCCCAAGAAGGGTCGAAGAGTCGAAAACAGGCTGGTAAGCTTAGGTATGTGTTACGCCTTAGGCGTTGCCATATCCCAGGCTTTGGCTCATATCGCATGAGCAAGAGAGCGAGACGAAGCATGGGATCTGGAGTATAGAGTAAGATGGGCATCGTCAATGGAAAGGATGTTTTCCGATCTCAGATGCAAGTAGTGCGCCTCGGTGAGGCACAGCCAGGCACGGCAGCAGGTACATGCTCGATTTATACCTCGCCTTTAACCTTCTCCGTTTAAAGTCGGAGGGGGAGGAGACGAGCAGGTACCGCACTTCTACATTATGCGGAAAAACAGTGCTAAGCAGCAGCGGCTGCCTACAAGGAAAGGGCGCGCGAGTAGCCTCGCTACCGGCGAGTTTCCTCGCTGCTAAAGCGCACCTGCCCGCGGGTTTCCCCGCTGGCTCGGGAGGCAGGGCCGTCCTGAGACGACCTGCCCGCCCTATACGGCGTATGTTTCTTCAGCTCGTGCTTGAAGGATTGCTGGCCGGCCATTACTTGTAGGAGCAACGCGCGGTCAATGCTACCTTTGGTATGACCATCGGCAGTCATATCCCGCGTGTCACACCATTGGACGCTTTCCACGATTCCACGTTCCATCATCTGGCGAATCCAGCTGATGTGCCCAAGCAGAGTACACTCTGTGGGCTTCTTCAGATCCTTGCTAGACAAAGATTTGAAGACAGACTCGGCATCAATAGTCAGAGTGACTTTGATACATAGACCACCCATTTCCAATATGTTCTTCAACTGTGTGGGGGTCAATGGTCCCGAGTGTAGCTCGTGGAGCGTTACAATGGTCGGGTAGCAGTCTTCCAAGTTGTGGGCTGCTGCCAGTGTTTCCGCAGAGTAGCTCGAACGCACTTGCAGTCGATGAGACTTGCAGTATGCGTCCACCAGGTGCACGACGGGTTTCCCCGCTTGCGTGTGGCCACGCCTCAGCAGGTTAGCCCCGCGGATACCATAGCCTTTGACTTCGTCGTCTTCATCTCCGTTGAGACGACGATAGCCAGAATCGCTATGCAGGTCGACTTCTCCTGTTGGAGTCATAGCATGATACACGATCTTCTTCGGACCTGCCTGCAATTTTCTGGTAACCGCGTTTAGTCGTCGTACCTGGATGTTTGTCGGTTCTTGGATACGTTGTAGTGAGACAACATAGACCATTAGCCATACCTGCGTGATCAACGCATAGGCTAGAGCGCCACGAAGACTGACGAACATATCAGAAATTGTCTTCGTCGCCTTGCTTTCAGGATCAGCTCCTGTGAGTTCTGGATGTGTGATAGGACGAAGCTGTTTGATGTATTCGTCCTGGTCGAGAGTGACGCTCCCATCATCGGTCTTGTTGTACCGAACAGCACAGTTCGTGTATGTGTGCTTGTTCAGTTTGCACTTCCCAAACGTATCTTCAACACACTTGACATACTTGTCGATAGCCTCTTCCTTCCCAGTCATATTGATGTCATCAACGTGCTTGGCTGTCAAGAGGTTTGGGCTCATCTCGAATTCTTCGTCGTATGAAGTAGGCTGTAGCCCAAAGCTCCTAGTGATGGACCTGAGCTTCAGCGAGAATGCCCTGGGAGCATCCTTCGTGCCCGTCCCCGGTTTCAGACACCGGAGACAATGCTTTGATTCGTCATATGACTCAAAGCCTGGCAGTGTGCGAAGGACAGCTGCTGACCCAGGTGGTAGTGTGAAACACACCACACGTTCTTTCTCGCCCGTTGCCGCGGCGAGCTCGCCATAGGTCAGTCCCTTCAAGAAAGCCATGTTGATGTCCAGGGAAGCGATGATCCAAGCTTTGTTGCATGCAGCAGAACTTGCGAGCAGTCTCTGGCTTGACCTCCTTGCCGTGCCAGAGAAGGTTTCGACATCAAAGGCTTCGAGGTCCATGAAGCCACGGAGTACCAAGCGTAACCGGATCGTCCTTTCCATTTCGCCCTTTTCGTTCTTGACAAACTTCCATTTGTATACGTAGCGTGACGTCATGATGTTAGACGCCTTGCTTAAGTCAGTCATCTGGAAGCATTTGTTGTCAAGCCAAGTCTTCAATTCTGTGTAGAGGGCTTTGGAAACTTTGACCGGATTTGCTTGGATGTCGGCCTTCGTGAGTAGATCGTCTTCCTTGACGACCACGGCACGTTTGGAGGCAGCGCTAACGTATACTCGCATAGTTGTGACGCTGCTGTCATCCAACAGTCGGTGTTGCTGCTCGGACAGGACGACTTTGGACATGTCTGCAGTGAAGCAGAGCTCGATATACTTCCCGTGCTCATCGGAGTCCAGATCATATTTGCTATCCGGTTCCGTGGAGCATAAAGGAACGTAGTAAGAAGTGTCCATGTCGTATCCTGGCGGGTGACCCCGCTCCGGCAAGTGGCCTTGCACATCTTCACAGGTCGTAGAGACTAACACACACTGTGTGTCTGTCATGTATGTAGGAACTGTATGCATGACTTCCTCTGTGTCAGCTTCAAGGAGTGTTCTGTCATCCATCAGTTCAGCATACCACGACTTCAAGACAAAAGCATCCAGATCTTCTTCTGTCTCCTCTATGATGGTCGGGAGTCGACCATCGTTGTCCGTAGGAGGCTCCTCAGGAGCAGCTGCTGGAGGTGATTCGCTCGGTGGTGGACCGTCAGCGAGTTCCTCAAACTTAGTGAGGTCTTGGTCAAACCCAGCAGAAGGCTTCCTGGATTTAAGACACTGGATGATGCGTGAGTGTGTAGATCCTGTGATGTCATAGATGTTCAAGGCAGTGCCATCAGCTTCATAGTAATGAAACCCAGGGGTCACATCGTTATCATAGTGCACTAGTGTACAGCTGTCTGCATAGGGTGCGGCAGGCAGCTTCGTCAGGCTCTTGGCGAGTCGTACAGCAACAACGTTTTCAATACGAAAGTAGTTGCGTATGAGGTACTGAAGAGCCAAGTGCACCTTAGGTGAAAGTCGGCTCGCAGCAGTCATCTGCAGCCGACCCTGTTTCGTTGGTAGATATCCGAAAGTCATGGCGGGTTTCCCCGCTGGCAGACCGGCAATAAAGGCCAATACTGTTCGAAGGGCCGTATTGTCCGATCCTATCTCGCGGACCATAAGTGCTTCGATGTACAGTGTGTGTCGTGTGTCAGGATACTGTACTCGTACTTCGCGATTGCCGACCTTCACGATGACCTGGCCTCGGTCAGGTTCGTTGCGGATGACCGGGTATGGACCACTCCATCCACCCCAGTCGTCTTTCGTGGTGGTCGGGCGATGATAGTCCACGAGATCTCCCTCTTTGTAGTGAAATTCACCCGTAGCAGTAGTCTTCGTACGGAGAGCCCTGTTCGTCTTGGCAACCGCAGTGGCCTGCGTGATTGCCTCCAGACTAACCCTCCTGATTGTTTCCTCCCTTGAGTGATCTGATGATTCAGTGGGCTGATCATGATCCAAGACAGGGAAATCAGGAAGCATAGCTGGTTGTCTGCCATACAGCGCATTGTACGGAGACACTTCATTGTAGAAGGTAAATGCGTTGCTGGCAAACAAGGCTTCATGTAAGAGACGAGTGAAATTGAGAGGGATATTTAATCTATTCAATTCTTCTCCCATCACGTGTAGGAGGTGTCGCAGGATGCCGTTCCTAGCTTCGATAGTTGTAGCGTGTTGGCCACGCGCTCGAATACGAAGCTCTGTTCCCTTAGCCTTAAGGATGGCCTTTGCTGTATCATTATTCAGTGCTCCTTCCCCATCGGAGTATAAGATTTTAGCAGGGCCATGCTGCATCCAAGTCGTATGATAGGCATCGAGAACAGTATGCATAGCTTTATCAGGAATCTCTGTGCCAGCTGCCCAGCGAATACAACGGTCGATGATGTGAAAAACAATATGTTCCTGTTTGTAAAAGAAAAGATCACATTCGACTTCCTCGTTGAAACGTCCTGGCAGTGACACAGAAGGCATCACCGTGTTGCCTGGTTTGTCCCAGGCTCGACATTCTCTACACGAGTCACAAATGCCTTTGATCAGACTCAAACGGGTTTCACCCAGACCAACCTTGGTTAGAATCATCCGCATTTTTGGCTCCTTGGCATGAAACCATCTCAGGTGGAGTTTGCGGAGTTCTCGCTGCACTACAGCTGGGTCGAAGCTGCGCAGGTTTTGGAGGCTGAGCTGAACGTCGAAGCGAGTCCAATCAGGGAGCCTTGGCCTTGGCCTCGGCTCTGCTTGAGGCTGCGGCGGTGGTGGAGGATCTCCTCCCTCCATGCGTCCGCGCCTTGCTGCAACTTGTGGCAGTCTACGGTGATCGTCAGAACTGCCAGCACCACTGTTGCCACCAGTAGCCCCGTCAGCTCTGGTGATGTCATGGCTGCTGGCGCCTGCGGTTGGGTCGCCCTCACCAGGCCGTGGCGGCCTAGGCGCGCGTATGCGCGCTCTCGCGGCCGGCGCCGCTTTTGCGGCTGGCGCCGCTTCTGCGGCCGGAGCCGCTTCCGCGGCTGGCGCCGCAGGGGCGGCTTGTCCCGCCGGGCGCGGCTGGCCAAAGTTATCTGGCAGCTTCCATTTTTCGGCGAATCTGCATTGGCCAGATATCTTGGTGTGGTGAGGATTGCTCTTCTGATATTCCTTCTTACAGCTTGGACAGTCCCAGTAATACGGTTCAACATCATACCACCGACACATCTTCGGATCCCTACTGTGCTTTGGTGATTGCTTGTAGTTGTTGTCCACACAGCCAGGGCACCCAAGACCGCCAGGTGGTGGTCGACAGATTTCTCCGTTTGGGTGTCTCCGGATTGTTGGGTCGTCCAAGTCGTAGCCAGCACTGTTTGTTACGAACGCATAGCTGCGTTCGCGATTCGCGAATGGATCGCGACCGTAAGCAAACAGGTCTTTGGCGATTTGCACCGCATCAACGATCAGTGACTGCATTCTGTAGGTATACTGTGCCGCCCTTGCTAGTTCTTTGTTACAAGCATTGGCGTGCACATGATTACCTGGACAACGCTTGCCTCTGAAAGGTGCCAACAACTCTTCTTTGTTTGCCATTATCTGTGTTGGCTTGCGGATGTATTGTCCAAATGAATCTTTGAGACCAGTCGTGCACTGATCAATAATCGTTTGGCAAGTGACCTTGCGTTGTGCCAGTTCCTTCCATGGCTGGATCTCATCCACCCACGTGCCCATTGGTTGTTCCCTGAGAAAGAAACGTCTTAGGTCGTCTTGTAATAGAGCGACTGTTCCACAGAACGTGATGTGAGGCAGGTCCTCTTTGTGGTGTTTAAGCCACGTATCATGATTGACCTGCGCGTTGAAGTAGGAAGGGAGTCCAGTAGTTCTGCAACTTGGCTGCAGAATCGTGATCTTGACAAAGCAAGTCTTGAGGTAGTGGAGGACTGCTCTTTGTACTTCCGAGTTTCCAAGGTCAACCATAGATATCTTGTCAAGGTTCCCGCCTGACGAGAGTCCCCTCTTGAAGGCTAATATGGATATACCACCCTTGCCCCCACATAATTCAAGCATGTCCACTTGATTGTTTCTGCCGTAGCATAACGACTGGACTATCGAGAAGACATCAGCATGTGAGTCAGCGGGTTGCCCCGCCGGTAACATCATGAAGATGTCCTCTGATTCGCTGTCCGAGTCCGAGTCGTCAAGAGGAACGTCGTTGAAATATGTGGAGCAGTCAAGCCCTTTGAGGTCCTCTCCACAGTCGTCGTTACCGTCTTCCACTTTCTTCGGGACTTTCTTCGGTTTGATGCCGGCTTCTTTGTCAGCTTTCTGCTTTTCTTTCTGTTTTATCCTGGCATCAGTGGGCAACGCAGTTTCCGCGGAGAGATCCGCTGCGGAGGAATCCGCTGTAAAATCAGGGAATGGCGGAATTTCAGGAAGGTTGTTGGTGGGTCGCGTTTGGCAACGCTCAATCGAAGGGGGGGGAGATCGATCGTCATCGACGATCGTCACACGCTTTGGGCGTGGCCTTCGCGACTCACCATTGCCATGAAGAACTGGAGCCGGAGGCTCCCAGTAAGCCGAGTACTGATGTTTGTAACCCCATCAGGTAATGGAGCTACATAATTGTACCCAGTTGGCTGATCCTGGATTCTAATGTCTTGAACGATCTTGTTCGTGTCCAGGTCGGTCGTGACCCTACGAACCACATGGTCCCATTGAGGGCCCTTTTGTGGACATTGAACGTAGTGTCTGACCTTTTTGTCAACGCGTGTACACACACTGAGGTGTACCGCACTCCGCTCATTCCTGATCATGTTGGCTTTATCGAGTTGATCAAGGAAGCGTGCAATAATAATAGCCAAAGTTTTATACCGAAACTCGGCACGTTGCTGATCTTGGCCATACCAATCCAAATCATGCTCCTTGTGTGATCCACAAGTACATTTCCATAAGTTTATCGGTATATGAGGACAAGATGTAGCAACTTGTATATAAGAACCACTGGGATGTTTACTGGATCGGTCAAACTTAATACCGAAATGACAGAGTCTGATTCGTATAACGCTTAGCTTCAAATCTTCGATAACATCTTTGATCGGACCCTGTTTCCAGAAATACCCGGGTGGCCCCAGGATAACTATCTGCATTCTCAGAGCACGCGCTTTGATCAGGAGATTTTGTATACGTTGATAATGTGGTCCCGCCCTCTTTCCTGGTGTACGCACGTACCAATCAGAGGGTGTGGCCACCCACAACATATTGTAGTCTCCTGCCAACAAATTTCCCAAATACTGTGTTCCAGTTGAAGTCATTACCTCATTATGGGTAATCCGGTCGCATATATATCCACGGGTTCGGAGTTCAGCGCAAGCTGTGCGAATATCTTCGATGACGAGACATTTTGAATGATATTTTTCTTCTCGGGCCTCAGCGCGGCCAACGTATGTCGCGAGGAGGCCGGTATTCGGCTTCTCTTCGCAAGCGAGCGCCGCCGGCGCGCCCGCCTGCCCCCGTCAGAGGGGCATGCTGTTAGCGGATGGCTCCGCAGGAGTCACTGGTGCGGCTACGCTCACAGTCTCCACGCGGGTTGGCCCCGCAGAGTCCGACGAACCTCCGCCCGTGCAGCTTGGTGGTGGTGGCGGTGTCGCGGGTGACCCCGCTTGGTTCTCAGGCGTCCACTTATTCACCGCCTCCTGGACTGCCCAGAATATCTTAGACTTCAGGGCATCCTTCATGTGTGGCCAGGTCCCTTCAGGACACTGTTGGCCTTCCCACCAGCTGTTCAGCGTCCTGTCCACGATCGCACGGGTCGTGTCTTCCAGGAGCTGTTTGTCGAGATACGGCTCGACAATGTACGCATCAGTCGTAACGGTCAGGGACTGTCCCATTGCGGGTTGCCCCGCTGTGGTCTCGGCGGGTGGCCCCGCACTAATCCCGGCGGGTGACCCCGCATTGACGGAGTCCTCGTCGTTCTCCGTCTCGGTGTAGCCATCACGACTACTGCGGATTGTAAAGGTGTTCGTGACCGTCTGGCTTTTAGCCCCGTCATACAACCCGCATGGAATGGCTAGATGTCCTGAGGGGGTTTTCTTCGCCCTCAGGACCTTGGCGCCCTTCCCCAGCTTAAGAGTATAATCTCCGCTGGGGAAGATAACCTTCTGGAAGCCTGGCTTCAGCACGATGATTGTGTCACGTGCTTCCATGGCGCCCAGGCCCCAGATGGCTGGGAGGTTTGCACCTGAGCCCTCTGCGATGTTGGAAGCATACTCCTCGATGCGGGGGCTTGCCTCATTGGCGTATTGCACCCCGATCTTGAAGTTGCCCATTTTCCGACAGATCGCAGCACCCTCACCGACACCGTTGATGTAGAGGGTTTTGCTCAGTGTGCATATGGCCGGTCTGTGATTGTACCTGGCCATAACCTCCTGGAAGGTTCGTGCTGTATTAGCTCCGATGATGTTCACGTTGGAGCCAATGTCTAGCATGAACGATATGCAGGGCATTCCGTCTTCGTCGGGGAAGAATGCCCCTGTCCGCGCCGCCAGAGCCATCGTACCATGGTCATCAGGATGGTACGTAATCTGTGAACCGAGCATGCCTTTCAGTAGGCGTTGTTCCAGCACCCACTGGCTCATTGTTAGCTCGGTGCACCATATTTGCTCATATTGGCGGCGCTCCTCCACGGTAATTGGTTCCTGTTCGAGAACCCAATAATTCGCAGAGAGTGTGGAGGTCCACTCACCTCCTGGCGGAAGCGTATCCGTGACGTCACGTGTGTAGGTCAGCCCTTCCGTGTTGATCATGAAGGTATTGTGGAATTGGGCTGCCTCCGCGCTCTCAGCACTGGCCCGGCTTCTAGCGCTTACCGGACTCTCTACACGTGAGGTTCTGGATCCGCCTCCGCTCCTGCCACTCCGCCTAATATTGGCCTCCATTGCCCTCAGGAATCCCGGATTCGGAGGTCCATTTGCGGGTGACCCCGCTTTGGCGGCAGGAGCCGCTTCGGCGGGTGGCCCCGCTGTGGCGGCGGGAGTCGCTTCGGCGGGTGACCCCACTGCTGGGGGCCCCTGTGCTCGAAGCGTAGGCAGGATCGGCATCTGGATGCCTTGCTCTGGCGCTGCGGCTCGAGCCTCTAGCGCCTCCACTGCTTCCCGCAGTCGACGCAGTTCCCGAGCATCCATCACGTATCTTTCCTGCTGGCGCGCCTGTTCCGACTCAGCGTCGCGCTGTCCAGCATACGGAAAGTGTGCTGTGATTATGCCCGGCCCACGACATACAGCGCAGGGTGCCTCGTTTGGCGCACCTGGTCGCTGATTGCGGACGTGCTGCTGTGCAACACGATCCCAGCATATATCGTGGAAGAAGTGCCCACACGCCAGTCTCCACACCGTGGTGCCCATCTCGTAGGGGTCCATACAGATTGGGCACTGTGTGAAGTTGTAGTCTGAAATGACTGGAGTAGGCACGTCAGGGCGTGTCCGAGCCTGACGCTCGAAGGTAGTTTCACCCTCCCGATATGGCGTCGGTGGTGGCAGTCTATCTGTCTGTTCAGCGGGTGGCCCCGCGCCTGCGGGTGTCCCCGCTTGGTTATCACGCTCGATCCTTCTCTGGATCGCGCGCTGTTGGCGCAGCCTAGCGTTGTCCCGAGCCTGCTGCCTAGATGCCAGTATCGCTTGCTGCGTGTTGTGCACGTCGCGAATATAGTCTGGCATGCTGCCCAGAGCGGCTGGCACCGCGAGACCAGCTGGCTGAACTACGGTCTCGGGGTCCGTCGGCGTGGGCATGTAGGCGTAGTGCGGCATAGACTGCGCATCGACTGCTCGTGTATACTGCAAACGAAACATCTCATTGGCCAGATTTCGAGTGTATTCGTTTGCAGGTGGCCCCGCAATCATAGGAGTGTTATTCACCTGCGCGTAGTACTCCGGGTACATCGGCGCATCCATGGCCTGTGCCTCTGCTGGTCCATGATTATCCCATCCATATATTGGGTGTGATGCTATTCCTGGAATAAACACCTGTCGATATGGATTCGTGGGATCAGCATTTGGAGCGTCATCAGAAGTCCAGCTCCAGAGAGGCCGAAAGTCGCCATGATTCGTAACATCTATGTTGCGGTTCCGCAACAGGCTGGGCACTCTATCAGCTTGTTGCTGCAAGAAGGTAGCCTGTGCTCTCAAATTGGCTGCCCGACGTTCGTAGTCTGAGCCTTGCTGTCCGTCAGCGGGTGGCCCCGCGTGTGCGGATGACTCCGCAGGCGTTCGCTCGGCGGGTGTCCCCGCAGCCACTCCTCCTTCACTACCCCTCGGAGTGCCAAAGGGAGTGGTCGCCTGGAGTGCTGCTGCGAGCGCCGGATTTCCGCGAATCGCCTGGAGTCGTTGCCACAGGCTGTTCTCGCTCGTTTCAGACGGCGGAGTCCGAAACGGCGAGCCACCATCTGAGCCGCCCATAGGAGCAAACCTCGCAACTCCAGCTTGCTGTGGAGGGCGTTGTGGTTGTGGTCCTAGGACGCCTGGTGGCCCCGCAGGAGGGCGCAGGTTCCTCTGCTGTGCATCTTGGATACCTGCATGCACCGCCCACGGGTCAGCACGGTATAGCTGATCGGTCAGTCCAGAAACGTCGGCTGATGTCAAATGGCTGTTGAGAGCTTGGACCCAGGACTGCTGGTCCGGCCTCCAAGGAGATGCTACCGTCGCCACCGGTGTGACTACTTGCTGCCATGAACCGTCCGAGGTGCCTACCGCGGGTGTCCCCGCTCCTGCGGGTGGCCCCGCCTCAGGCATGACCTCGTCCTCCTGGGCATTCATCATGAGGACTGTCTGTGTGTCGTACGGTCGTGGAGCAACATCTTGCTCGGTCATGACCAAATTGAATGGGCGACCGTCCGTCTTAGCCCAGCCCTTGAGGTACATGGCATGATCTTCCATTACCGCCACAGTTCTGTCACACATTTTAAGTGGCAGGTAGTCATCAGTGCGAATCCTGTCCGCGGGTTGGCCCCGCCTCCGCGTCTTGTCATAAAACAGCGGATTGGTCCAGGCTTCGCCGACCCGATACTTCGCAATGCTCACTATCTGGAGAATATGATCGGGCGGTATACGTCCATCGTGGCCCCGTGTCATGACTATGTCATTTGCTGATCTCCATAGAGAGAAGCCACTGGACAGCATCTTGTTGATGCTGCAGAATATGAGCACCTCCGAGTCAGGACGGATGCCCGATTGAATCCTCGGGTCGCCCGGGAGGTAGGGGCAGCCATGCACAAATTGGCGCCCCCCCTTCCTCTTCGGGTTGTCCTGTGCGAGGCATGACAGGCCATTAGCAAGGATGTCCTTGACATACTCCCACTGCGTCCCGTGGATGAAATATACTGGGTCGTCTGGTTCTTTCATCCATGTTGTGATCGGCTTGTAGAGCGACTCGGGACAGTGGATGCCTGGACTGCTGTGGCCGTTCGTGGCTCTGATGAAGTACTGTGGCCTGCGTGCCGTTGGTCGAAACCTGGGAGGCAGCAGCATGCTGTCATCAACGCACTTCATCTGGAGCCTGCCCTTCTGCATGCCGTGATGGTCAACCATCTCACAGCAGTTTAGCAGCACCCAATACACGAATGACGTGTGGGGCCTGCCTTTGATCAGCACCTCGTGCATTTCACGATAGTGCTTATACTGATCATTTTCAGTCCAGTTTGTCAGCAGATCATCAACGACAACCCAGCCGTCGTATGGATCAAAAGTGCTGACCTTTTCGAAGTATCGATTATGTTTGTCCTTGTAATATGGACTGTGGCGTAGAGCCGTTGAAAACCACATCGACACCTTGGTCATCTGCTCTTTACTCGGCAAGGTTGGATCCATGCCGTTCTGTGTCATGACCTTCAGGAGTGCTTCTTTATGCTGCGCAGCGCGTAGTGGCGGCCTGTCTCGCAGCATGTTTCCCACTTTCTGCTGTTCGCGCTCCCAGTCGTTGTGGCACTTGAAATTACGACGAACCGGACAATTAATGACTTCATATCGGTCCGTGTCGTCTGGAGTGACTCGTGGGTTGATGGGCTGCCTCGGGCCTTTGTCTACAATGCCTTGCCAATACAACTTGCATTCCAAAGGAATGACCCTCAGAACAGACATTATTGGCTGCCAGCTTGCGGGTGACCCCGCTAGTGCAGCCGGCGGCGCTTTGGCGGGTGACCCCGCTAATGCAGCTGGCGCCGCTTTAACGGGTGGCCCTGCAGAACCTGCGGCTGACGAGGCAGCTCCTGCAGATGACTCCGCGCCAGGGTTCTGGCGACCTTTGTCAGCAGCTGCATCATCAGTCAGTTTCTGTTGGTCGCCAAACTCTTTGAGGACTCTGAAGCGTTCTTCTCTGGAGAGAGTGCCTTCTGCGGGTGTCCCCGCTGTTACGGCTGGCGCCGCTTTAGCGGGTGGCCCCGCAGAGCCCTTGTCCTCCTTAGCCTTGGCGGCCGCTTCTGCCCGCACCGACCTCATCCCAGCTTCGGGCTTCGGCTGCGCTTTCATTCGTGCCGAACCTGGTCGTGGTGCAAGGCGTGGCTGATGCAGTGTTGGAGTCCAGTCACCTCGGAACGCTGCCTTAGGCTTGTCGCGAGCTTCGTCCTTGACATCGCCTTGGGTCGCCGGCGGCATCGGGGTCGATGGTCCAGCAAAAGCCTTCTTCCTCTCTGTCACGGACGGACCGGGAGGAGCTGCCGGCTTAGGATCGTCCGTCTTGGCAGTCCCTCTGGCCTTCGCCCGCTCATGGGTGCCTTCGGGGCTCTTGGACGGTTGCCTTTTCGCAGGAGTCGGTGAGGACGAGGAGTCGGCTTTAGGTCTCGGCGGTGGTCTGCTGCTCTTGCCTGGTCGTGGACCAGGAGGGTCTCTAGGAGGGCCTTCTGGCTGGCCATGATCATGGATGACCTGCCTCATCTGGTCGATGTCGGCAGTACCCTTTATGGCCAGCTTGTACTTGCCATTCTCATGGCGGTAGAGTACCCTCGTGCAGAACCACTTCTGCGCCGAAGAACTGTAGTACCAGCAGGCGCTTCCGTCAGGGAATGGATTCTCTGAGCCGTCTTCCGCCGCCCACTCTTCATTTAGCTCGGTGCGGTCAGTGCCGGCGGCGGACCCGGCAGCAGAGACAACGTCTATCCACTCGTCCGCAGATCCAGCGGCTGGTGCTGCTTCTGCGGGTGACCCCGCTTCCTTGCTGGATTCTGCAGGTGACCCCGCTTCCTTACTGGATTCTGCGGGTGACCCCGCTTCCTTATGGAATCGGCGGTTCCATTCCTTGAGGCGGTGGTCATTGGGAAGCTTTGCCCAATTTTCCTTGACGGTGTTGGCCACCTCTTCGGTCATAGGGACGCGATCGGCCTCTGTGATACGCTTTCCTCCTCCAGGAACCTCTTTGTTCGGATCATGGACGTTACCCGCGTCGTCTCCATGAGACCAATTCCACGGGGTCTCTCCATGGTGAGGGCTCCTGGAGGGGCGGTCCATCGGACACCTGCGCATGTGGCCTTTAAAGGGCTCACACTGACATACTTGCTTTCTGTACGTTTTGCGGTCAGTGATGATCTCCTGCTTCTTCGCCCTTTTGTCCCAGGCCTCTGGCGTCTTGGTCTTGCCGCCCTTGGTACGGATTATCGCGCCAGTCTCGTCCCTTTTGGTACAGTATTCCTTAGAATACCAGTGCCGAAGAGTATCCATAGAGTAGCCGGGGTACCATCTGATGTACCAATCCGGCACCTGCTGAGCAGATACTCCAACGGAGTGCTCAGTGCTGTATGGATAGCCCGATTCATCATGCGTAGGGCGTCTAGGAGCTGAGCGGCTCCTTCCGCGGGCTGGCCCCGCTGACGCACTACCACGTGTCACTGGCCTTTGATCGTCATGCTCTGAGTCTCGGGGAGGCGACGGTCGCCTGTCCCTCTTGGCGTACCGCATGTCCTCCGAGTCCTCTGAGCTGTCCTGGACCATGAACACGTTTTGATACGGGCTTCTGAAGTATCCGATGTCATTTAACTGCTCCATCGAGAGGTCGTTAATGTTCATTTGATCGCAACCTTGCATGAATACATCCATAGACCAAGCGGGTGGCCCCGCTGTTGTGTCTAGCATCTCTTCGGCGGGTGACCCCGCTAGAGCTTGGAGTGCTGTAAGCATCTGAGATGCTGACATGTTCGAATCCAAGTATGGACGTAGACGGGCAACTCCTGGGTGCGACAGCAGTTCGTTCATCGTCATCTGCTGCTGTGCTGGCGCACTCAAGAGTCGGATTGCTTCTGAAACCTGCTCTTGGAGCATGTCGTTATAATCTTCTTCGGATTCTTCGGAGTCGGAATACGCGGGATGGCCCCGCATTTCGTCATCGGCGTCTCCCATCTCCGAGCCAGCCCACGACGGATTTGGCAGCAACGGCATGCCAATCACTTGTGGGGCCAGCGCGGCGGTGAGTTCTTCCTCTGTTGCCGGGACAGTCTCGGCTTCGGAGACCTCGTCACCGGCGGGTGGCCCCGCTGGAAGACCGAACCAAGCATTGTACGCAATCTCATCGACCTCGTCCCAGCCGTGGAACTCGTCGAAGAGGGTCACTGCGTAGTCTTCCAGGGCCACGGTTGCTTCAGCATAGCGGGCCATCACGTAATACGTGGAGGAGCCCGCAGCGGGAGCCGCTTCTGGATTGACGTAAAACTCGTAGTCAATGTAATCTATGTCATCCATAAAAGAATTTTGAGCCAAGTGTACGGATCCCTTTCCTTTCCCCTTCGGGCATTGATCGCGCAAATGCTCTGTGCTACCGCATGTATGACACTTCATAGTATTACCAGAAGCGTCCCTAGGGTTGCCCCTCCGCCCCTTTCCCTTACCGGAGGTCCGCCTGTGACCCCGACCTTTGCCTCCGATAAGAACTTCTTCAAAAGCCATATCAGTTAAGGACGTGAGGAAAGCAGTAATACCCCTACCATGCATACGGCGTCTGCGACCCCCTTTACCACGACCCTTTCCAAATTGTTTGAAATGTCGGCGTACTGCACGTCTCACCTTTCTGACTGGTTTCTTCATAAAGCGCCTCCAACGGCGTTTTGATTTGCGATAAGCCATAAAGGCGGCTTCCGCCCTTTGCTGTTCAGAAAGGTGAGTGTCGTCCGCTGGATAGTCATTACCAGCAGAGACTATTCCATTGTGCTCATCGTCAGATGAAGTATCTGTGTCAGTGCCAGATTCAAACGGTGAGGGTGGCTGAGACCATTGAGCGGATGACTCCGCTTGGCCCCAGAGGGTTGTGCCCGAGGGCGGGCTTGCAGTGTAGGCGGCGCCTGGCGAGTAGTTCGACCAGGCGTTTGCCTCAGCTGCCTCTGCCGATACCTGGCCGGTCTGCCCTAGAAGGGCAGTGGCCTCGTTGGGCATATCGGCTGGGTCAGCCCAGGGATTTGGCTCGCCAGGACCAGCGGGTGACCCCGCAGTCGTGGCGTAAACACCTGCATGTGAGTGGTGCCCTGTGAAGATACCCGCTATGTTACCAGGAGAGCGCTCGGCAACATGTCCGTAGTTCCTCATCCTGGTCAGCAGCCTGTCATAGTCTGCTTGTGTTCGGGGCATCTGATGATTGAAGGGCTCAAGCAGGTGTTGGGCTCGTGACGCGCCAACGCCTAACGCTCTGAAGAGAATCAGCGTTAGGATCTGAAAGTTGGGGATGACAAAGCCAACAGAGTTAGCCTCGTCACGGGCCATCTCGAATCGAGCTAATACTGAGTCGATTCGCTCGCCCCTTTCGACGCGGAAGTCGATAAGGGCCGTGCCAGAGTTGAGCTGGCGCTCATCTTCCAGATTTTCAAATTTGGTGCTCAGTAAGTACAGTATGTAGGTTACTGCATCCGTTGGCTGTCCATTGACAGTTACACCATAATTGATGATCTGGGAGGGGACCTGCATGGCGATACGACGAGCCAGACCTTGAAGGCCTCGTTGTAGTGCTGCAGCTTGTTGTGGAGGTGTCATATTGCCGCTCGTTACGTTTAACCATGCATGTACTTCGCGAACGTATTCGCGGAAAGGCGTAGTACCGGCAGGGTCCCATGAAGGGCCAGTAGTACGCGTGTCGTCCATCCCCTGCCGCATGTATCCCACAGCACATCCCATTATCACCCATAGAATGCCGAAGATAGTTATCTTGATCCAATGCATATGCATTTCGGCTTCGGTGATTGGTTTAGGCTGTGGTTTGTCAGGCTCTGGCGTGGTAGCCGTGAGGCGCCTGACCGGCACGGGATGCAGGTGGCCCCGCTGCGGGTAGCCCCGCAGGGTGACCACTTTCTCGATCGAGTTGCCGATTGGCATCTGGTGGAAGTCGGGAGTGAAGTAGCGCAGTGAAGTAGGAGAAAGCGTCTCGAGTTCGCGGGTTGCCCCGCTAGCTCGATCGCGGACTGGCTCCGCTCCTCGCAGAGCCGGCGCAACATGGTATTCCACCGTGGTAGTAGTCCACCAAGTTGTGCCGTGGATTACTGGAATCAGAGCGAGAGCCAGCCACACGAGCGTGTAGCCAGCTCCGCTACCAAGTCGAAAACAGGCTGGTAAGCTTAGGTATGTGTTACGCCTTAGGCGCTTGCCATATCCCAGGCTTTGGCTCATATCGCATGAGCAAGAGAGCGAGACGAAGCATGGGATCTGGAGTATAGAGTAAGATGGGCATCGTCAATGGAAAGGATGTTTTCCGATCTCAGATGCAAGTAGTGCGCCTCGGTGAGGCACAGTCACATATCAGGCCGGGCCCGGCTTGAGCCAGGCACGGCAGCGGTACATGCTCGATTTATACCTCGCCTTTAACCTTCTCCGTTTAAAGTCGAAGACGGTCCAACAACAGCCCCCGAAGCCCCCAAGACAGCCCAAAAAGGCCCCCAGACGGCCCCAAGACGACACCTGTTCGAGCCTTCGGCCCCAAGACGCCCCCAGCGCGCCCCAAGAACAGCCCAAGAGGCCCTGAGGGACCCCCAAAAGAACCTCAAAGGCCTCCAAGAAGCGCCCAGGAAGCCCCAAAGAGGCCCCAAAACTTGGCCCAAGATGCCTCGAGGCGGCCGGATATGGCCTGCAGACAGGCCAAGATGCCACCAAGAGGCCACAAAAAAACACCAAGAGGTACGATAACAGCAACGAAGCAACAGGAACGATGTCGAGCGCCGTGTCATGATTCGGACAAGCCTCGTGAAATGCAGTCCTGGAGGCGCAGTACCTTATATAGGGGTCGGCGGATGTGGCGTAAGCCTATAGAATCGTTTAGTAGATCCCCATCCCCAGCGGCGTGGGCTGGGACCAGCTGGCCGATTTACCCCCCATCTGGTCGTTCTCTTCGGGTTTCGAAGGGTGTATCCCCAACTGGGGTGATAATTTGGTGGGGGTCTCGAAGGGGATGGAGATGGGGGTTGGTGAAACGATACCGAAGACAGAAGGCAGGAAGGCGCCGCCAACAGCGGCCAAAGCCTCGCAAAAAAAAGAGCGACGCCCTGCACTCCGTGCTATAACTCAGACATCCCGCACCTTGAAACATCGAGACGGGGGGCCCTTTCACGGGCCTCGGGACCGTCGAATCACGACTCGGGATGAAGCGGTCGTGAGGTCAGGGGCCCGCGTCTCGACCAAGTCGAACAAGTCGAGAGGGGGGGGGCAGTGACAAGGAGAAGGCCTTCTCGGGAGGCTCGGAAGTCCCCCGGCCCTCCCAAAGTTTTCTGAGTCTTCCCCGAAGACTCAGAAAACTTCTCAGAAGGCGCGCGGGCTTCTTAGAAGTCTGCCGCCTTCTGAGAAGGCCTTCTCCTTATGACTTCCCCCCCTTGCTCGCCACCGAGACGCTCCTCTGGGTGCCCCACTCCCCGGCAGGGGTCAGCCTCATATCGCCAGGTCAGGGTTCCAGCGCGCCGCGGCGTTGGAACGCCGTCGGCGCGTGGCGTCTACCCGACACAATGGTCGCTTTTGTTGGCCGTCGGCGCCCCCCCCCGTGTCCCCTTGCGTTTACAGTAGGTTTGTGCGGCGATCGTGTCGGCGACCTGAGACGGCCCCTGGACACTCACCATACGGCCAAGGAGGCCTCAGACGGCCAAAGAGAGCTCCAAGACGGCGTGAGAGGGCCTCAAAATGGCCCCCAACACTGCCTCACCGGAGGCCAAGACAGCCTAGAAACAGCCCAAACCATTTCAATGAGACTGCCTCAAACAATGAAGACGAGAGGTGTCACATGTAACGGCCTTCCTCTTCATTCCCCTTTCTGCTCCTGCTCTTCCTCCTACATCGCCACCACCATCATCCTCATCCTCAACCTCATCCGCATCCTCCTCATCCTCTTCATCCTCATCATCACCATTCCCGCCAACACCAGCATCATAATCAATAGCATGACCATCGCACAATCATACTCAGCATCACCATGATCATCAGAAGCATCACCTTCATCATGATCATCACCACCACCATGGTCATCATCATCATCATCATCATCATCATCATCATCATCATCATCATCAGCATCATCATCAGCAGCATCACCATCATGATCATCACCTTCACCATCATTATCCATAGTATTAGTATGAGTTGGATTAATTGCATCAGTGCCATCATCCTGGACAAAAGCCGCATCCGCATCAGCATCCCCATCCTCCTCCGTACCCTTTTCCTCACCATTCCCACCACCAACACCACCATCGACATCATCAACATCATCAGCATCATCAACATCGTCATCATGACTATCATCAGCATCATCATGATGATACGCATCGTCTGCATCATCAGCAGCAGCAGCAGGAACAGTAGCAGCAGCACCACCATCAGCATCAGCATCAAAATCGCCATCAGCACCATCACCTTAACCATCACAATCACCATCACCATCGACGCCATTATCATCAGCAGCAACACCAACATCATCGTCATCATCCTCATCCTCATCACCATCCTCATCCCCTTCATCTTCATCTTCATCCTCATCCGCATCCTCATCAGCACCATCAAAATCATCCACATCATCATCTGGATCACCATCACCATCACATCCATCGCGTTCCCATCACCATCACCATCACCAACACAATCATCATCATCACCACCATCATCATCAGGACTCTCCCACGCTCGAGCAGTCGCCCCTCTGAATGCTGGGCTGGCACGATTGCGGGCGTTGCGGCAGCCAGGTGGATTCTGGTAATCCAAGGGGTGGCATCATCCAGCGCTCGCGTGTGGCGAGCAGAGCGCAACACGCGCTGATGTATGCCTCCCGCCCCGAGTCCTCGCCCCCTATTGGAGGTTGTCTGTAGTTTTCCCGGTATGCGGGGACAACAAGCGACCACAACCAAATCGAGGATACACCTTGGGGAATTGGTTGCGCATGCCAAGAATCGTCGGAACGCCGGCACCAGCGTCGTACAGGCTTTGGTCGATGTGGCATTCCAGGATGGCCAAATTGACCACAACCACAACCAACATGCTTATGTCGAGGTCGGCGGGTTCTCACCCAAGGGCCCTTCCCGAAAAATCCAATTCATTTGGTCGCGGTTCAGTGTTAAACCCGTAGGGTAACGGTCGTCACCCAGGGGGGAGGAGGTAGATCGGGGCCCCACGTAACGGTAAGTAACGCTTGGGCGGGGTAGGGCATGTCGTGGCAGGGGTTGCGCTGCGATCGCCACCGTATGCGCACGACCACCAGCATGTGTGGGTGCCCAGACCAACCCCCCTTACATACGATCGCTACCCTTGCCCAGGGAGGGGGGCAGGGTAACGGCTGCTACGCGCCAGGGGACAAAAAACAACATGCTGGACGACTCTGTGTTCTCCCGCCTCCGATCCAACCACACACACCATTTCTCCCTCGCGCTCGTTTCCTGGATCGCTTCCCCTGTCGTTCGTCCCTCCCCGCCCGTGGTGGCGCCTCCCTCCCCGACCTCGGAGGCGCCTTTCTGCCTGTTCGCTGCCCCGTGACTGGGGGAAGGGATCGGGAAGGAACCGTTTCTCCTCGAAGTCCAAGGCGGTGTCTCTCCTGTGCTGGCAACATATGCCTCGTGCGGGGTGCCTCATGGAGCTGCAGGCAGGCCTGGCCAGGTCCGTGGCGACCCAGGAATGGCCGCCAGGAGCACTGGCCAGGCGCAGCCCCCCCGAAGGGAAGCGGATTGCAGCAGGCACGGAAAAAATAAGGGTGCGGGGGGTGGGAGCGCTAGACCCCGACCCTTGGAACAGGGCGCCTGCGCGCGAACCGAATCCAGCAAAACGCACGAGGAGCCCGAAAGGAAGACGAACCGAACCCCGCGAACCCGCAGAAACCCCTTTCCCGAGTGCACAGCCCCCTAAGAAAGGACGCCTTCTGCCTGTTCGCTGCCCCGTGGCAGGGGGAAAGAATCGGGAAGGAACCGTTTCGCCTCCAAGTCCAAGGCGGTGTCTCCCCTGTGCTGGCAACATATGCCTCGTGTGGGGTGCCCCATGGAACTGCAGGCCGGCCTGTTCAGGTCCGTGGCGACCCAGGAATGGGCGTCGGGAGCACTGGCCAGGCGCAACCCCGAGGAGGCGAGTTTTTACAAGCTCCCACTGAGGCGCCTCCACAAAGGCATAGGTGAAACACGCGTCTGATAATGAATGATGGCTAGGACCGCCACGCCACTCGAAGCTGTAGACACGGCGCGTCACAGATGATCGCACCGTTCTGAATCTGAGAAACGAGCGTAAAATGCTCGCATGATTTCAAAGGCCGACCACCCGCCTTGAGCCTGCGCCAACTCTTCCGGCAAGCAGCACGCTGTCTTGAACCAGTGAGCACCGCCTTTTCGCAGTGAGTGTGTTCCCACTGCGGCGGTCTGAAAGAACTGCGAAATATTTCGGCGGAAGGAGTCGCAATTCATGGGGCGGGGCTCCGCCAAATGAGTCGCGCAAAACGCGGGCGCATCCGGGTCGGAACCCCGGCGCGAGTCCCGCTGCACCAGCCATTCCCGCAGGACGTGGCAAGGGCAAAGGCTGGGGGTGTCGACCATCTTTGGGATGTGGCACACCATGCCTTGTCCGAAAGGGGTCGTTCTTTTGCCGGGCGACAGAAATTGCAACGAAATTGTCGTGTAAAGATATGTCCCGACGCCAGAGCGAGAGAGTCTCGAAACACCTCCGGACGCCGAAGAATGACGCGGCTGCTATAGCGACGTCCTGGACAGCGGCCAGGCTGCCTGCTTTGAGGCGGGCGGCCTGGCAACACCGCAATTCTTCGAGAGATACCGGGCGCTGTGCGGGTGACCGTGAATGGTCGGCCCGCTTCTTCAGACCTCTCCAGAATTGGGCCGACCGGTCCGTCCATGCTCTGTCAAATTGCGCTGTCAAATTGCGCGGCTGGTGCCAACAGAGCACTGCAGCGCGCAGATTCGTGACGGATCACCAGGACCGGCCGTCCATCTGGGCAAACAACAGCATGAATGTCACGTCTGAGTCGCACGGCAAAAGTTGCAGCCCTGAGGAATTTTCGAAAGAATCTACGGCAGTACGCAGGGAGCTGCTATGCAGTTTCTTTGCGCTCTCCTCCAAGGCTGCTTGGAGGCAGCAGCGAATTGCTGATATGGCCCTGCTGCGCTGTGCCCCCTGTTCCACAGAGGTGCTCTCGCGAATTAAAAACAAGAGGTCGGGGCCCTCACTCAGAAGCTGGCGCGCACCTGGTGCGTCCACCGGCGGGGCTCGAAGCTGTTCGTGTAGCAGCGCGGGGGCCCCAACAGGCCCGGCGCCAGTGTGCGTCGCCGGGGCGGGTCTCCCCCACAGGCACCGCGGATGCCTGCGAAGGTGGAGCGCGGGGCCCGTCGAAGACGCTCTGTCGGCCGCCAGCCCGGGGCGATCGAAATCGTCGCGGTGCAAACAGGCGGGGCCGCGGCGCTGGCGGCGCGAGGGCTCTGGCGATCCTGGGCCGCGCTTCTTCTCGAGCCCCAAAGGCTCTGGGCCGCGGCGGCAATTCCCTGTCGACCAACAGGTTGGGGGGGGCGGCGACGAAGGTGTTTTCCCCCGCCAGGGGGCAAAAAGGCACTGATCGTACGTTTTCTTGCGCGTTTTATTGGCGGTCGGGGGCCGCCTGGGCCCTGCCGTGTGTGGCCCCCGGGGATATCGCGGCCACGGCAATACTCATGGTGCGCGGATCCGGTAAACCAAGCGCCAGAACGGCAAAAAAGTTAAGCAAACTGTGTTGAATGAGGCCGCCAGGGCCGCGGCCCCGGTCCCCGGTGATTTCTCTGCCCCCCAGCAGTAACTAATGTGTATGGCGCGCGTGCCCGGTGACCGCCGACCCGCGCCCGCCGACGATCCCTGGGCGGGATTGCGTAGGAAAGGGGAGGGGCGGAGCGGGAGGGGCGAAAGCGAAGGGCAGGCGAGGGACAGAGAAAGCATGGTGAGAGGGGGAGCACACGGTGATGCGACGACTGGCGTTTTTTTTTTTCAAGGCGTGCACCGGGCGGAGCCTCAACCTGGTTCGTGGGGGCCGGCCCTGGGCGCGCGCCTGCTTGAGGCGCAGGCGCCTATCTAAGAGATGTGCGTAGAACGCCAGAAGAAGAAGAAGAAGACGTCGTGCACGTCAGAGGTGCATGGGCAAAAAAAAGTACGCGCCAACGCTAGTGCAGCCAAGCGCTGTGAAACGATGAAGCCACCCGGCGTAGCCTATGCCACGGCCAGGCGGTCTCTAAAAATCCGCCGACCCCTTGTGGGTCTCTAGGCGTGTGAGATGGTTCCCCCCCCGTAACCCCCCCCAAGGGACCCCAAACCGGAGATTTGACCCCTCCCCCGACCCCAGGCGACCCCGGACCGAACGCGTCACGGGGGAGCGGGTGGTTCCAAAACTGGCCATGAATTCACCAGAACGCTCCCCAGACGGTCCCAGGGGGCCACGATTCACCGAAATATGGCCCTGGACGCCCACGATGGCCTCCAGGCGGCCTCCGAAGCTGGCAAGGCGCCCCAAAAGGCCCCCAAGATGCGCCCCAAAAGGGTCCCAAGCAACAAAAATCTGCCCATTCCCTTCGAAAAACAAGCATTGATTAGCATGCTCGCCTATTCGGTTTTCACAACGTCCCAGACGGGCAAAAAAACCTTCAATATCGCCCCCAAACAGTCAAAGGGGCCCCCAAGAAGGGTCGAAGACGGTCCAACAACAGCCCCCGAAGCCCCCAAGACAGCCCAAAAAGGCCCCCAGACGGCCCCAAGACGACACCTGTTCGAGCCTTCGGCCCCAAGACGCCCCCAGCGCGCCCCAAGAACAGCCCAAGAGGCCCTGAGGGACCCCCAAAAGAACCTCAAAGGCCTCCAAGAAGCGCCCAGGAAGCCCCAAAGAGGCCCCAAAACTTGGCCCAAGATGCCTCGAGGCGGCCGGATATGGCCTGCAGACAGGCCAAGATGCCACCAAGAGGCCACAAAAAAACACCAAGAGGTACGATAACAGCAACGAAGCAACAGGAACGATGTCGAGCGCCGTGTCATGATTCGGACAAGCCTCGTGAAATGCAGTCCTGGAGGCGCAGTACCTTATATAGGGGTCGGCGGATGTGGCGTAAGCCTATAGAATCGTTTAGTAGATCCCCATCCCCAGCGGCGTGGGCTGGGACCAGCTGGCCGATTTACCCCCCATCTGGTCGTTCTCTTCGGGTTTCGAAGGGTGTATCCCCAACTGGGGTGATAATTTGGTGGGGGTCTCGAAGGGGATGGAGATGGGGGTTGGTGAAACGATACCGAAGACAGAAGGCAGGAAGGCGCCGCCAACAGCGGCCAAAGCCTCGCAAAAAAAAGAGCGACGCCCTGCACTCCGTGCTATAACTCAGACATCCCGCACCTTGAAACATCGAGACGGGGGGCCCTTTCACGGGCCTCGGGACCGTCGAATCACGACTCGGGATGAAGCGGTCGTGAGGTCAGGGGCCCGCGTCTCGACCAAGTCGAACAAGTCGAGAGGGGGGGGGCAGTGACAAGGAGAAGGCCTTCTCGGGAGGCTCGGAAGTCCCCCGGCCCTCCCAAAGTTTTCTGAGTCTTCCCCGAAGACTCAGAAAACTTCTCAGAAGGCGCGCGGGCTTCTTAGAAGTCTGCCGCCTTCTGAGAAGGCCTTCTCCTTATGACTTCCCCCCCTTGCTCGCCGCCGAGACGCTCCTCTGGGTGCCCCACTCCCCGGCAGGGGTCAGCCTCCTATCGCCAGGTCAGGGTTCCAGCGCGCTGCGGCGTTGGAACGCCGTCGGCGCGTGGCGTCTACCCGACACAATGGTCGCTTTTGTTGGCCGTCGGCGCCCCCCCCCGTGTCCCCCTGCGTTTACAGTAGGTTTGTGCGGCGATCACCGCTCATGCTAAGGTTTTGACACCGCGTCGATCGTTCAACC
Organism: Prorocentrum cordatum; assembly: GCA_963575745.1. NCBI lineage: Eukaryota > Dinophyceae > Prorocentrales > Prorocentraceae > Prorocentrum > Prorocentrum cordatum. The sequence continues at coordinate 254,246 of CAUYUJ010011079.1, forward strand.
TCGAACCGATCGCGGCCCCAATCGTTCAAGGTTGAATTCCCTGGGGTCGTGTGGCGTTACCATCTCTCGGTGCTTTCGCGTCGCTCTACCGTGTGTAACTCAACCTTGAACGCCTTCATTTGAGCTTCTTGGGAGCCTCTTGGGGGCATCTGGGGGGGCTCTTGGGAGCCTCTCGAGGCGACTCTTTGGGCCCCCTGGAAACCTCTTTGGGCGGAAGGTTTGGATTTTCGGCGTCTTTCGGCCCTCTTGGCCTCTTTGGGCCGCCTCTGTGAGCATCGTTTAACGATCCCCATCCCCAGCGGCGTGGCCTGGGACCCGCTGGCCGATTTACCCCCCTAGATGGGGATATAGGTCGTTCCCTGCGGGTTTCGAAGGGTGTATTCCCAACTGGGGTGGTAACTTGGTGGGGGTCTCGAAGGGGATGAGGATGTGGATGAGGGTCGGTTAAACGATACTGACTCTGGGAAGCGAACCGGGAGGGTAGCAGAAAGCTTCCCTGGATGGCCAGGGGGGGTCTATGAAGTTCAGCTATAGAGATTCTATCAGACACACCTATACACATCTATATATATATATACAACATAAAGCATATATATCATTCTAAATTTGCGATGTCGTACTATGTTTTATCACACATATAAACCGAGTATGCATTACTACATATATACACGCTAAAGGAATGATTTATCATGTATGTATAGTATATCATACAACACCAGGTCATATTCTATAAATACATACTAGTGCCACGCGCGCGCTTCGCCCGCGCTTAAGTTCTAGCCGCGCCCCAAAAACTCGCATCGCAAGCTGCCGTTGAGGACTGCGGGGGCGATTCCGGAGCTCTTCCGGGGGTGGAGGGACCAGCGGCAAGCGAGTTTGGGGATGCCAGCGACGTGTAGGGGAGTCCTGGGGCTTCTTCAAGGCTTCTTGCGTTTCTCTGGATTCACTCGAAGACCGGAAGAGGAAGAGGAGGAAGAGGAGGAGGAGGAGGAGGAGGAGGAGCTGAACAAAGAAGGATTGTGCCCGAATCTGGCTCCGAAGTGCACGCCATTGGGGCCAAATCACGGAGCATCGAAGGTCGCCCCCTCCCCTCCTGACCACGCATCAGGGGCCAAACCATGGTGCAACGAAGGCACGAAAACCCATCTGGGTCGCACTGGCAGGGCCTCAAATTCGATGATAGTAGCTTCTCGGGGACTTTATTCAAGAGCTTCCAGGCCACATCCAGCTGTCTTTGGGCCGTCTTGGAGCATCTTAGACGCCTGCTGGAGATGCAAGATTGGGTGCCTTTGGCGGTCGTTGTTGGAGCCGTCTTGGAAGCATCCTCGGCTATGTTGGAAGTCAATTGGGACCCGTGGGACCGTTTCTGGAGCCGCTTGGGGTGTCTTGGGGCCCTCTTGGGGCCATGATGGGGCCGTCTTGCGCCCCTCATGTTGGGCCATCTGAGAGTCCTCTTGGATCTCTTGGGCCGTCTTGCATTCTTTCGGGTGTCCTTTTAGGCCATTTGGGGCCCGTTGGGGGCCCTCTTGAGCCGTCTTACGCCCATCTTAGGCCCTGTTGGGGCTCTTTGGGCCGTCTAGGGGCCGGGCGCGCTTCTCAAGCAAACGACGCGAATCCGCCGACCATGTCGGCGTGTGACAGGGCTGTCCGAACGCCATCTTGCCGCAAATTACCGGGACCCTAGCCGCCCTACAGGCAATCACAGAGAGATCTTGGTGCTGGTGCCACTTCGCACGGCAGCCGAGCTGTTCTCCGCGGCATGCTCGTTCACGGAGTGGGCGTCCATTGTCTTCCGGAAATATGCTTCCTTGGCCTTCCGCTGCAGGCGACGCCGCTGTGACCGGCTTTTCCCCTGAGGCTTCGAGCACATGTCCGAATCATCCAAGCTGTCGTTCCCATCCTTCTCCGCGTTGCTGTCAGACTGTTGCTCGGGGCCCTCCTCCTTTGCCAGGCGGCCTCCCCCGAAGGCTCCCGCCCGAAGGCTGAGTAAGACAGCCGATAACCCAACCACTGGCCTGTTGCTGCTGCCCAGGCTCTCTCTGCTCGCCAGATCCGACTCTGAGGTCGTTGTGGCGTCAGAGGTGGGGTCCGACTTGGGGCGCTCGACCACGGTGACGTAGTCGATCCAGGGCGACGGGCAATCCAGGAAGGTGTTCTTGGCAGTCAAGCAGATTGGCCCGTCGGCCGCCAGCGGCGCCATGGTCCTATGAAGGCTCATTGTCCGTGGAGCCCAGAAGGCTCGCGGCTCGAACTGCAACGGATTGCGTCAAACAGGTGACAGAGGGTCAGCCTTGGCTCAGCCCCGGAAGCGGCCCCAGCCTCGAAGCGCCATCCTGAGGCCATGCTGGGGTCCTCGCGGGCCCGCTTGGAGCCCTCCTGGAGCCTGCCTCTTGGGGCCATCTTGGGGCCACCACCTGGCGCACCCAGGATGCCGCAGCCGGCCGCGGCCCGACTGCACTGGCTAGGCCATGGCCGTGGTCTGCCGAGGCCGCTCCCGAAGCCCCACCGGGGGTGACGAGGTCAGGCCGCGGGCCACCCAGAGAAACCAGAATCGAATCGAGAGGTCGGAGCGGCGATCGAAATGTATCGAACCGGCGCACAGCTGCGGCCAAGTCGGGAGAAGCCAGATCGGCAGAAATGGGCAGTCCGCTGGGCCCCGACTAAGACATCAGAACCCAGATCGGAAGCTGGAGCCGCATCGAATCGGAGCCGGAATCCGTCGGCATCGAATCGAAGCGGAGCGGAGGAGTCGAAATGAGCCCTGGCGTGGAGTTCACTGCCACCTGCTTCCGAAACCATGGGGCCACGGGGGGAGGCACGAGCGGCCCTAGGCCATGGACTGCAGTCGGGGCCGATTGGAGAGGACACGCGAGAGGACACGAGCTCCTTCCGAGGGCCACACTGCCACAGGAAAGTAGAAGCCATGGCTCGCGAAACGCAGAACACGAAGGCACTCTTGATCTGGCAGGGTCGACCAACTAGTCCGCCTCGACCGTACGAGGTCCCCATCTTCCAGCGCCCACAGGGGGCCACGGGCGGGGACAGGGCCACGGGGCACGAGGCGCCAGAGGCCACGAACCACTGCGTGGTACCCTGCAGCTGCAGCTCCACCTTGGGCCCACGAGCCACCAAAGAGCCCCAGCCGAGGATCACCGGATGCGGATTCGAGGCTCCGCTGGTAGGGAACGCTCCTTTTATCGAGTGCGTTCACATCTGGCCTCACCGAGGGGACACTCTTTGATCAACACCCCCGTC
>CAUYUJ010011079.1:265000-272500 GCA_963575745.1 Prorocentrum cordatum
CAAAGGGGCGCCGAAAACCAAAAGGGGGCCGACAACCGAAACTGCACCGAAAACCAAAGTGCGCTGAAAACCAACAGGGCGCCGAAAACCAAAGCGGCGCCGAAAACTGGAAGGCGCCGAAAACTGAAAGAACGCCGAAAACCAAAGGGGCGTCGAACTCCAAAAAAGGCGCCGAAAACCAACGAGGCGGCGAAAAACGAAGAGGCGCCGAAAACCCAAAGGGCACCGAAAACCAAAGGGTCGCCGAAAACCACAGGGGCGCCGACAATCAAAAGGATGCCGAAATCCAAAGGGTTGCCAAACACCAAAAAGGCACCGAAAACCAACAGGGCACCGAAAACCAAAGGAGTGCCGGAAAAAACAAAAGGGGAGCCGACAACCAAACGAACACCGAAAACCAAAGGGGCGCCGAAAACAAAACGGGGGCCGAAAACCAAAGAAACGACGAAAACCAAAGGGGCGCCGAAAACAAAATGGGGGTCGAAAACCAAAGGGACGACAGAAACCAGAGGGTGCCGAAAACCAAAGTGGAACCGAACACCAAAAGGGCGTCGAAAATCAGAGGGGCCTTGAAAACCAAAGGGGCGCCGAGGGCCGACAGCCAAAGCAACGCCAAACATCAAAAAGGGCGCCGAAAACCAAAACGGGCGCCGAAAACCAAAGGGCGCAAAAACCAAAGGTGCGCAGAAAACCAAAGAGGCGCCGAACACAGAAAGGGCACCGAAAACAAACAGGTCAAAGAGTGCGCAGAAAACCACAGAAGCGCCGAAAACCAAAACGACGCCGAAAACAAAGGAGCTCCAAAAACCAAACATGCGCCGAATACCAAAAATCTCAAAACCAAGACGGCGCCGAAAACTAACGCCGAAAATCAAGAGGCCGAAAACCATAAGGGAACCGAAAACCAAAGGGACGCCGAAAACCAAAAGGACGCGGGAAGACAACTGAGCGCCGCAAACCAAGAGGGCGCCGAAAACCAAAAACAAAGACGGACAACCAAAACGGCGCCGAAAACTAGCACCGAAAACAAAGAGGCGCCCGGAAACGAGAAGGGCGCCAAAAACCAAGGAGGCGCCGAAAACCAAAAGGACGCCGGAAGACAAATGAGCGTCGAAAACCAAAGGGGCGCCGAAGACCGAAGGGGCGCTGAAAATCAAAGGGGCGACGAAAACCAAAAGCGATGAAAACTCCAGGGGCGCAGAGAACCAAATGCGCGCCGAAAACCAAGAGGGCGCCGAAAACCAAAGAGGCCAGGGGGTGCCGAAAACCAAAAGGCCAGGGAAATCAAAAGGGCGCCGACAACCAACGATGCGCCGAAAACCAAAAGGGCGCGCAGAAAACCAAAGGGGCGACGAAAACCAAAGGGGCCCCGAACACCACAGGGTCGCCGAAAACCACAGGGGTGCGGAAAACCAACGGGGCACCGAAAACCAAAGGGGCGCCGACAACCGAAGGGGAAAGGTAGCTTCGCAGCCCCCCCCCTTCAGCCAGGGCCAGGTAGAAATGCCAACAGAAGGCGGGGAGGGGGGTAGCTTCGGAAGCCTCCCCCTTTTGGAAAGGGAGCCCAGGCTTGCGCTGGGCCCCGAACTGGGAGGGAGGCAGGGAGTAGCTTCCAAGCCCCTCCCCCTTTAGCTAGGGACCCCCAGCTGCAAAATCCAGACAAAAGGGGGCGGAGGTAGCTTCGGAAGCCCCCCCCCTTGTGGAAACGAGGGACGGGCTTGCCCTGGGCCTCGGACAGAGGCGGGGGGGGGGTAGCTTCCAAGCCCCCTCCCGTTTAGCCAGGGCCCGGCCCGCTAGCAAAAAAGTACCCCAAAGAAGGGGGAAGGGGGGATCGCTTTGGAAGCCCCCCCCCCTTTTCAAAGAGGGGTGGCTGGGCCCCCCTCTTGTCTTATTCCGGGCGCTGCGTGCGCGCTCGTCTACACATAAGTTAAAGCTGCTCTAACACTGCGAATCGTTGGCGCCTCTCCTAACGGTTCGAACCACTTCCTATCCTTCTTGTCCACGTGTCTCTTCTCATTCTCTCCTAAGTCTAGCCAATTCAACTCGACTACCTCTCACGCAGCTTCGCCCCGCCCGTGCGCGCGACAAGAACCGCAAAGAGGATTCGACTTAACGATTCGGAGATACACGAAGAAGGGGCGCGCGTCCTCGATATCGGGCTCGTCCGAACAACCCCCCAGGAGTGTATCGTCAAGTTTCCAGTATCTTCTGAGCGACCATTTTCTTAGGGCTGAACTTACAAGTTCGGGTATAGACATCATCTACGACTGAGGAGGAGTCCAGTCGAGTCCAGTCCGCTCCTGGAGGGCCGAGTGTCCGAGAGTGCCGCTGCTCTCTAGACTTCTGAGCGTCACTTCCGCGACGGCCTCTCATCATGGAACTACTTCCAGGCTTATGTTGCTCGCATCGTACTTACGGGCCACATCCCAGAAACAATGTCGAGCACCCTAAACAAGTGTCGAAACAGTGTCGAACGTGTGTCACCCTCCAGGGCCCGACACTTGAAGACCCTGAAGTTTCGGTGCCTTCTTGGTGCTAGAAATCCTTCCTGGTGACCAAGGCCCAAGTAGGCTGGAACATTATAGTTCCAGGCCGTCACTGCCCTCGCGAGCGCCGCTCGCAGTGCCCCACTGGGGCGACCACTGCTCGGGCGCGCAGACCACATCGGGGGCGCGCAAACATGGATTAGCGATCCATGGACTTGGCGCGCGGTCGCCTAATCCATGGATCGGGGGAGGTGCCCTTCCCCAAATGCGACCAGTGCCGCCTCGCTCGGCGGCGGATATTCGCGATTCCCCATGCAAACGGGGCCCGTCGCTAATCCATGCCCCCTTGATCCATGTTTGCGATCGCCTGAGTTAAGACGAAGCCAGGACGATGACGCGCTCGTCTTAGGTCGGGCGTGTCCCCCTACAGGCGGATGCTGGACGAACCATAGAAAATAGACAAACATACTTCAAGCGGACGTTGAACGAACCATAGAAAATGTTAGACGCACCATAGAAAAATGGCCCCCTTGATCCATGTTTGCGATCGCCTGGCCACAGGAAGAGCGCGCACGCAGTTCCCACCACCCGTCCGCTCCTCCCCCTCGGGCGTGCTTGCGGCGCGCCCAGAGATGAACCCAGCCTCGGCCCGGCTCCCCCTGAAGAAGCCGCCAGGCAAGAGCAGAAGCAGCAACGATCGACCGAGAACGAGTGCAGAGGAGGAGGAGGAGGAGGAGGAGGAGGAGGAGAAGGAGGAGGAGGAGGAGGAGGAGGAGGAGAAGGAGGAGGAGAAGGAGGAGGAGAGGAGGAGGGGGGGTGGGGCGGAGGGGCTCACAGTCATCAGACGAAGCTAGGACGAGGATACCGTCGGATGAGGATAACACCCGAGTCTTGGTGAGCGTTGTTTTATGTTTTTCGGTGTTACGACATTGGGCGGAAAGGGGGGAGGGGGGGGGGTCTGGTTCCAGACCTCTGCTTAGTGCGACTGTTTGAAGCAGTGCGGCCGATGGGGGAGGGACCCCTCCTGCTCGAAACATGCACCAAAAACAGCCAAGATCTAATCCATGGGGCGGGGGAGAGGGGGGGTTTGAAGGCCGGCGCCGATCGGCAAAACAATGAATAGAAAAAGCCCACCTGAGATCTGGCGGCTCTGGAGGACGTCTCGGGCGCCGCGGCCTTCTCGAACCGCTCCAGGACGCTTTGACAGCGTTCCGGAACGCTCTGGAACGGATCTGTCCTCGCAGCAGGAGAAGGACGGAGGGGGGAGGGGCTCACAATTACGTCGGGCATGTCTCCATACAGGCGGATTTTGGAGGAAGCATAAAAAATAGCCAAACAATATTCAAAGAGGATCACCAAAATCGTCCCCAGACTACTTTCTCCCTATTTTTGAACGGTCCTCCTGTAGAGGGAGACGCCCGACTAAACTCACAGCCAGGCCAGGAGGCCGCTGCTCCGTCGCCGCGCGCGGGCCCGGCGGGGGCCGCCGCCCGCCTCCGGCCAGGAGCAGCTGGAGCGTCGGGAAGCCGCCCTCCTCCTCCCGCTTCTTCTTCTCCTCCTCCTTTCGCCTCTTCTTCTCCTCCGCCTCAACGCTGCCCCGATACGCGCCACGCAACACGTATCTGCGAGGCGGAGATTTATCCATATCCACCGCCTGGGAACCGACGTCCTGGTGCCCCAGCGGGCGGTGGATATGGATATACGTTGCCCCCGGGGGCCCGAATATATCCATATCTACCGCCTGCGAGGTCCCCGAAACATGATCCTCCAGGTGGTGGTCATGTATAAATTCCCGACTCGGAACATCGTGATGATACGGAGCTCAAAGAGTAAACTGAGCACATAGGTCTGACGCGATGCGTTCGCCAAAGCGTGGGCCAAAGCGTTGGACCAACACGCAGCGTACTGAAACATACGTTTTAGCCACGGTACGTGTTGCGTATCAGAACGGGCATGTCGAGGCAGCTAAGCTCCGCCTCCTTCTTTTTGCGCTCCTCCTCCTTCCTCTTGCTCTCCTCCTCTCGCCGCTTCTTCTCCTCCGCCTCGCGCTTCGTCTTGCCCTAAGGGCGCGCCGCCCGTGGTTTGGGCGGGCGAAGGGGGAACGGGAGGGGGGCGGGAAACTGGAGGAGAGACTTTTATGATAAAACAATCCTCGAGACCTCGCGCCAGAACTTGAGATCCAATTTACGCCGGATCCACCTCTCGGATTTACGTAGAAGCGTCGGATTCCAGTCGGATTTGCGTCGGAACATCGCCGCGCGAGCAGCGTCCCATATGTGACGGGGCCAACGTGCGGACTAGAGACTAAAAAATACTACTATTGTGATCCGCGCGAGACCCCCGGGACTTCTCCCTTAGAAGATAGAGGGGCCGCACTGGGAAAGGTGATGCGGGAGAGGTTCGAGCCTGGAAACGATGGGGAGAACGACTGCTCCCATGGCTGACAGCGGAGGACACAGCTCCGTAGAGCGTGGACAGATCTGATAGCGTCTGCGCGAAAACGCCAATGCGCACCTCGGCCACCTTCACTCTTCCACTCATGTTTGTAATGGCCGCGCAAAATCTAGCAGAAGAAAATTATTCACTGCGTGGGGATCCCCACATGTGCATCTCCTTGCTGGCGCTCCCTTGGTGGTGGGACTCGGTGAGGACGAATCTGGATTCAAGTGTGACTGAGCTGCCTCTCTCTCTCTCTCTGCTCTCTCTGTCACTCTCTCTCTCTCTGCCCTCTCTCTGTCTCTGCCTCTCTTTCCCTGCCTCTCTCTCTCTCTGCCTCTCTCTCTGCCTCTCTCTCTGCCTCTCTCTCTCTCTCTGCCTCTCTCTCTGTGCCTCTCTCTCTCTGCCTCTATCTCTGCCTCTCTCTCTCTCTCTCCTCTCTCTCTTCTCTCTATTCTCTCTCTGCTCTCTCCTCTCTCTCTCACTCTCCCTCTCTCTCTCTCTCGCTCTCTCTCTTCTCTTATCTTCTCTTCTCTTCTCTCTCTCTCTCTCTATCTCTCTCTCTCTCTTTCTCTCTCTATCTCTCTCTCTCTCTCTTCCCTCGCTCTCTCTCTCTCTCTCTTCTCTCTCTCTCTCTCTTTCGCTCTCTCGCTCTCTCTTGCTCTGTCTCGCTCTCTGTCGCTCTCTCTCGCTCTCTCTCTCTCTCTTCTTCGCTATCACTCGCTCCTCTCTCTCTCTTCTCTCGCTCTCCCTCGCTCTTCTCCCGCTCTCCTCTTCTTCTCTCGTCTCTCGCTCTCTCTCTCTCTCTCGTCTCTCGGCTCTCTCTTTCTCTATTTTCTCTCTCTTCTTTTTCCCTCTTCCCTTCGCTTCTCTTCTTCTCTCTCTCTCTACTCTTCTCTCTCTCTCTCTCTCTATCTCTCCCCCCCCTCCCCCCCTCCCCCCCCCCCCCCCCCCCCCCCCCCCCCCCCCCCCCCCCCCCCCCCCCCCCCCCTCGCCCCCGCCCCCCCCCCCCCCCCCCCCCCCCCCCCACCTCCCCCCCCCCCCCCCCCCCCCCTCTCTCTCCACTTTCTCTCTCTCTCTCTCTCCTCTCTCTCTCTCTCTCTTCTATCTCTATCTCTCTCTCTCTCGCTCTTCTCTCTTCTCTCTTCTCTCTCTCTTTCTCTCTCTTCTCTCTTCTCTCTTTTTCTCGCCTGTCTCCTCTCTCAACTCCCCCTCCCTCTCTCTTTTCTCCGCTTCTTTTCTTCTCTCTCTCTCCTCTCCCTCTCTCTCGCTGCCTCTCTCTCTCTCTCTCTTGCTCTCTCTCTCTCTCTCTCTCTTTCTCTCCTTCTCTCTCTCTCTCTCTATATATATATATTCCTCTCTCTCTCTCTCTCTCTCTCTCTCTTCCTCGCTCTCTCTCTCTCTCTCTCTCTCGCTCGCTCGCTCGCTCGCTCTCTCTCTCTCTCGCTCGCGCTCGCGCTTGCGCTCGCGCTCGCGCTCGCGCTCGCGCGCTCTCTCTTTCTCTCTCTCTCTCTCTCTCTCTCGCTCTCTCCCGCTCTCTCTCTCTCTCTCTCTCTCTCTCTCTCTCTCTCTCTCTCTCTCTCTCTCTCCTCTCTGCTCTCTTCGCTACTGGCTTCTGACGGAGTCTGAGTTAGGTGAGCCTGAGTGTGGGTGAGTCTGAGTATGGGTACGTCTGTGTATGCCTGACTCTGAAAAAATGAATCTGAGTGTGAGTGAGCTTGTGTATGAGTGAGTCTGGGTGCGAGTCTGAATCCCAATGGTGCCCCTGGCAGCGTCTGGCGACTAGGAGGCCCGGGTCGACTCCTCTTTGGGAAGCCAAAATGCTGCCCCTGGCAGCGTTTGGTGACTATGAAGCCCCTGGTGGACCCCCCTCTGGGGCTCCCAAATGATGCCCCTGGCAGCGTTTTGTGACCATGAGGCTCTCAAGAGATACATTTTGGGGAGGCCAAACGGCAATTCTAGCTGAGGCGTCCCACCAAAATCGGCGCGAACGGGCTCGTGAGATCAGCCAGGGTGGCTCCCCCTTGGGGCTCCCAAATGATGCCCCTGGCAGCGTTTTGTGACCATGTGGCTCTCAAGAGATACATGTTGGGGAGGCCAAACGGCAATTCTAGCTGAGGCGTCCCACCAAAATCGGCGCGAACGGGCTCGTGAGATCAGCCAGGGTGGCTCCCCCTTGGGGCTCCCAAATGATGCCCCTGGCAGCGTTTTGCGACCATGAGGCTCTCAAGAGATACATGTTGGGGGCGCCAAACGGCAATTCTAGCTGAGACGTCCCACCAAAAATCGGCGCGAACGGGCTCGTGAGATCAGCCAGGGTGGCTCCCCCTTGGGGCTCCCAAATGATGCCCCTGGCAGCGTTTTGTGACCATGAGGCTCTCAAGAGAGACATGTTGGGGAGGCCAAACGGCAATTTTAGCTGAGACGTCCCACCAAAATCGGCGCGAACGGGCTCGTGAGATCAGCCAGGGTGGCTCCCCCATGGGGCTCCCAAATGATGCCCCTGGCAGCGTTTTGTGACCATGAGGCTCTCAAGAGATACATGTTTGGGACGCCAAACGGCAATTCTAGCTGAGGC
>CAUYUJ010011079.1:275000-392500 GCA_963575745.1 Prorocentrum cordatum
GCTCCCCCTTGGGGCTCCCAAATGATGCCCCTGGCAGCGTTTTGTGACCATGAGGCTCTCAAGAGAGACATGTTGGGGAGGCCAAACGGCAATTTTAGCTGAGACGTCCCACCAAAATCGGCGCGAACGGGCTCGTGATATCAGCCAGGGTGGCTCCCCCTTGGGGCTCCAAATGATGCCCCTGGCAGCGTTTTGGTCCATGAGGCTCTCAAGAGAGCATGTTGGGGAGGCCAAACGGCAATTTTAGCTGAGCGTCCCACCAAAATCGGCGCGAACGGGCTCGTGATATCAGCCAGGGTGGCTCCCCCTTGGGGCTCCCAAATGATGCCCCTGGCAGCGTTTTGTGATCATGAGAGAGTGTGAGTGTGAGTGAATGTGACTGAGTGAGTCTGAGTGAGAGTGAGTCTCATCTTATCTTATCGAGTCCTATCTTATCGAGTCCTTGTCATATATCTTATCTTACCTTATCATATCTTGTGCTATCTTATCTTATCTTGTAGTATCTTATCTTGTCTTGTCTTATCTGGTGATTCTCATTGGGAAGAGGGACGCGCGAGCGGGAGGAAGGAGGAGCAGTGGGAGGCGTCAGAGTAATAACAAGAACCCCAATCCTTAGGATATGGGGAAAAATCATGACGGAAAGGTTTGTTGCCTATTTTCGGCCTTCGGGAGCCTTTTCTGGGCTTCGGGATAGTCCAAAAACGACTCAGGATGAAAAGCCGGTCCTGAGAAAGGGGCCCAGGCCTTTGAGGGTCCACGTCATGACACAATCATGACGTCGGGGGTCTGGATCCGAGGCTCCATGCCTACGGCGCGGATGCATCGCCGACGTCGCCAGTGCATCGCTGGTGCATCGGTGATGCATCGATGATGCGGTGCGATCCTCCGACCCCATCTACTCGTACCCCATCTGCGAGGCCTCGAGATACGATGAGCACGGCGGGTATGCCTGGTCTGCCAGATGCCCCAGCGTTACCCTGCTGTGCTCGTCGTGTGACGTGTGTCCAATATGTGCCCCTCCGTCTTCCCAACCCTCTCTCCCATGCAACGGCTGAGTGAGGCGCTGCTTAGTCCAGCGATACCTCTAAGCCGGTGCAGTTCGGACAGGCACCATTGCAGTGTTTTTTTCGTGGACAGCCCTCGAATCCCGTGGGAATGCCGGCATGCGGCGACTGCTGGCTTCAAGCACGGATTCCCGTTGAGCTGGCGAGGACCTCGAGCTACGATGATGGGCTTGTTTTCCACCACCACCACCATAAGTTGGAGGGGGAGGGGGTCCTCCTCCTCCTCCTCCTCCTCCTCCTCCTCCTCCTCCTCCTCCTCCTCCTCCTCCTCCTCCTTCCCCCCATCCAACTCATGGTGGTGGTGGTGGAAAACAGGCCCATCATACGACCTTGAGGCACGCTCCACGTGTGCTCGCTGTCGGGGCCTTGCCTCCGGCGTGCCGCCCCGGACCCGCCTCGGGAGGAGGAGGAGGAGGAGGAGGAGGAGGAGGAGGAGGAGGAGGAGGAGGAGGAGGAGGGAGGAGGAGGGAGGAGGAGGGAGGAGGAGGAGGAGGAGGAGGTTGCGCGCCATTTTTCGCACTCTCCGGCGACGGCGCCTGCACGCCCCGGACCGCGCCACGGCCACGGCCACGGCCTGGGGGCCCCGGGACGAGCGGACAGCACGCCCTCGCACCTCCGGGGGAGCTGGGCCGCGCCTCGCGGCTGGAGGCTGCGCCATCGGCGCGGATGCAACGTGGGTGCGGGCCGTCGGACCCGGAAAGGGGGCCCCCCTTCGAGCGGGGGCCCCCACCCGACCGCACGCGCCCAGAGTCGAGGGAGGAAGAGCCACCCCGACCCCAACAACTGGCGATCACCAAACGGCCCTGGGCGATTGCCAAACAGCCCTGCCCTGTTCGATGCCTTCCATGGGTGCGTTCAATAAACGACTTCGCTTGTCGGGGTGATTAGTGTGGGGTGGAGTTCCTGCTCTCTACATCGCCCTGCCGAGTGTCCACCGCGACAAATCTGGGGGTCGTATACAGTCAGGGCGCTGGAATTCGAACCGATTTGAACTCAAGTCTTCGGGCCGTTCCTTCCTAGACCTATGTCGTGGAACATGTGTTGTGGCCTAGGCTGGCCGTGGCCAGAAAAGCTTGTTCGTTCCTTCTTCTTGGCATCGCTCTCGGACGTGTGCATGTTTTTTCGGGGTGGACCGTCGAGGAGCATGTTGGGCTCTCTTCTTTTACACACACGCACGAAGCCGAAGAGTTCCTGGGGAATGGACGTCCGAGCGATGGCGAGTACGACGTGCTCCTTACGGCAGCACGATGACTGCAGGCACGGATGCGGGCTGTCACCTCGCAAAGGATGTTGTACAGAGCCTCCTGGCCTCGGCTCAAGTCGGGCACGTCCCTCTATAGGAGGAATAGTCAAGAATAGTAGAAAGAGAGGTCTGGGGACAATTGCTCGTGCTCTTTTGACTATGTTTGCTTCTTGTTTGTTATGTCTTTTGTTTCTTCCAAATCCGCCTTTAGGAGGACATGCCCGACCCAAGCCTCAACCGAGGAAGGGCGTGTACACCTTGCCAGGGCACATGATTGACCTGGCCAGGCATGGCCGCGGTGTGCAGGTGTCTCCCGTGCTTGCTCCGCCGCTGTGATCGGGGGACGAACCAGGACAGAAACATACACGCCGGTCGTTGAAAGTACAGTAGGTTCACGCGGCGTTGGCGCGCCGGCGACGCCGGCGAAGTTCAAGGTTGAATTCTGCGACGCGGACCGAGGGATGCGATGACGCCACAGGACCCGACGGAATTCAACCTTGGACGATCAGGGCCGCGATCGATTCCAGGTTGAGCGATCGATGCGGTGTCGAAAACCTTTGCGCGTGCCGACGCCGCACGAACCTACCATAGATTGTTTTGGATTCCCAGATCCCAATCTTCTTTAGGCGCCTTCCTACTTCGATGACCGAGTGGTTTCCCCTCTTCCTTCTTCAGGGGGCGGGCCGAAGTTCAATCTATGTCCAACGCCTTCCTACTTCATGCTTCTACCCAGTTCTTCCGACCGACGTGTAAACGTTCAGAGGCCCGCGCGAATTTCTCGGATCGGCGCTTGACCCCTCTCCCTGGCGCGCGGAGCGGGCCAGGGACGGCGCCGGCGGCTCCGCCAGGGGGGCCCCAGCGCCGACCCGAGAAATCCGCGCGGACCTCCGAGAGTTTCTGTTTATCTCATTGATTGTTCCCTTACGTGAGCCTCCGCACTCGGGCTCGGACAAGACGTCGCCCTGGTCGTGAGGTGGAGAGGTGCGGCCGCTCGAGCGCGCCGCTTCTGGCCTGCGAGCCGTGGTGGCTGGCCTCTGGCGGAACTACCTGCCGGGCCCAGCCCTGGTCTGCAGGGGCTCAAGGCCTCGAACGAGAACTCCGTGGGGCTCGGCAAAGCGAAACTGCGCTTCGAGCCATGGCTGGTGTCGTCAGGAAGTTCATGCAATGACGGAAGCAGGCAGTGAGAAGACATGCGAGCAAGCCAATCGAGCTGTGGGCAGTCAAGCAGGGTAACATTCAAGGACGTAAACATGCGAACAGGCGAGCACAGCTTGCCCATCTGGACAGAAAGAGAGAGAGAGAACATCTCGCCACACATAATAATAGTGATACTACTGATCCGATTAAGGAACAGCAGGATACGGATACAAATGAGGGCACCCATCGTGTCACTTACATGATGGTTAGTATGGCAATGAGGTGGCTAAAAAGAGCAATTCGAGAAATCGAGAGAGAGAGAGAGAGAGAGAGAGAAAAAAAAAAAAGAGAGAGAGAGAGAGAAAGAGAGACAAAGAGAAAAAGAGAGAGAGATAACGTGAAAGAGAGAAAGACAGAGAGATGGCGTCTGGGCAGCAACAAATGGAGATGTGGTGCACGGGGGTGTCTGTTTTCACACGCGTACGTGTACACTCACAACTACCCAGGCCATACACCCACATATACATCTGCGCAGAACAGACGTGCTCGGCGGGTTGATGACCTTGTGCATGTCTACAGCTGCATCTGCGCAATTCAGTTCGTCTTGCGCTGGTAAGGAAAAGCCTTCCCAGGGAAGGAGCAACCTTTCAGACACTTGTTCCTCGAGCCGGATTATGGACGGATGTTGTCAGTCCTTGGGTTTTCCTTCACGCCTTCCAGATCTCTTCCTCGCCTCCCCCCCCCCCCGGCTGGGGCCCGGCACAGCCTTCCTCTGGAAGGCCTTGCCTTCCCAGCCGGGGGGACTTCCAGCAGGGGCCTCGGGGAACCGCCGCGGCCCTGCCTCGCCTCTGTGCAGGTCGGCTCGTCTCGTGCCAGGGGGGCGCACCGCTAGGCGCGGGCGAAGAACCGATAGGGGCGGTCCGGGAGAGGGCCTCGCCTTCGCGGATCGATGGCGTTGAACACCCTTCTTCTGCGGAAGGCTGCGCAAGGTCGGCGGAAGGCGGCGGAAGTAAGACGAGGCCGCCTCCGCCGGGGCCGGCGGAAGCAGGTGAAAAACGTCCCTCCAGGAGATGGCAAGTTTTTTGGTCTCATGGATAATCTGAAACCGCCGCATCAGCATCCGCGGCCTCGCGGGTCAGGCCCCCTGGCCGCGACCTTCCAGATACGGGGCGCTTTTTCGCGGATGCCCGCGCGACACGTACACGTGCGACCACGTATCCGCGGGATCGCGCCCCTGAATCCAGACCGCGATGCCGCGGATGATGTTCACCGCTCGTGAAGTTTGCGCTGCGCCAGGGAGGCGCGACGCCAGCCCCCCGCCAGAGCCACTGACGTGCACGTGCACGTCCTTTGGTGACGTACGCATGTGCGCAGACATGTGCACGTCCGTTGGCGACCGCGTGTGTGTCTACAGCTGCACTTGCGCAAGTCAGTTCGTCTTCTGCCACGGACCCAGACCCCCGACGTCACGATTTGTTCATGGCGTCGACCCCCAGAGGTCTCGACCCAGGATCGTTTTTTCGTCCCGAGTCGTTCTTTGACGGTCTCGAGGGCTGGTAAGGACCCGAAGAGGCCGAACATAGCGAAAAACCTCCCGTCGTGATTGTCTCATGACCCGAGTCGGCTACGCGCAGGGGGAGCCCAGACAAGGGTGACCTTTGGTGCGCGGCCTCAGGGGGGATCTCTGGGGACACCACCAGGCGCGCGAGCCGCTGCTATCGCATCGCGTTCAGAGATTGGGGGTCCCCATTGGGCCCGCACCAAAGGTCACTCAGGCGAAAGGTCACTCTTACAGTGGAAACCCATGCCAAAAAACACACTGCTTGCCTCCAGGGTGCCCTGGGTTTCTTGGGTTCCGATGGTTTTGCTATGGATAGCGTGCCTCTCCCACACGAATAATCGATGGACGTCCTGGGGTTTCAGGGTTGGGTTTCTTGTGGAAGGCTTCTTGTGGTTGAGCTAAGTACTATTGCACGTGTATCCGACAAATCTCCCGTCGTGATTGTTTCATGGCCCGATGGGGTCTCGGGAGGCCAGTCGCGCCAGTCCTCTGCCAGCGCCACTGACGTGCGCGCGCTCGGTGCCCGCCTCCCGGCGTGGCTCCTGCCGCAGCGGGCGAAGCCCGAGGCACCCGCGCGGAGGCTCGAGCGGCCTTGGGGGGGAGGGGGGAGGGCTGCTTACAGAAGCACCCCTGCTCCTCAGAAGGCGCGGGCCTCATCTAAGGAGATGTAGGGCCCGTGCCTTCTAGGAAGCAGCCTCCTGCTGAGAAGCCCTCCCCTCTCCCCCCGCCACCCTGTGCACGCCGCCACCTCACAGTGGGCAGAGGGCGCTCCGGGTGCTCCTGGCCCTGCGCACATCCGAGGCCCACAGGCCCAGACCCCCTCGGGTCATGCAAAAATCGCGACGGGAGGCGTTTCGCTGTGTTCGGCCTCCGAGGGCCCTCGCCAGGCCCCGCGACCGTCAAAAACGGCTTGGGGTGAAAAGCATGTCCCGAGGAATTGGTCGAGACCTCCGGGGGTCGAGACGTCATGAAAACATCAAGGCGTCGGGAGTCCGGGAACGGCTCGAGGTGAGAGGTCTTCGGGCGTTCTCGTCGGCTCCTGCCGACGTTCCAGCCTCGGGGTGTCTTCGGCAGCCGCGCCTCGCCGCGGGCGTTCTGGGGGGCCCAGATCGCCCCGACACGCCAGAGGCTCACCGAGCGCGTTCTGCTACTCGCCAAGTGCCTACTGGCAAACGTCCGAAAAAGAACGGCCCTCCCACGCGTGACGGAGGGTAAGTTAAGGAACAAGACGACCACAAAAACATAATAACAGTACCTTTTTGGCGCAATTCCGCGAAAAACGGCTGAAACCGATTCGCAACAAACATAGGCCAATGCTCGCACCAGTTCGTCCGTGATGCCGCAGTTCCCCCAAGTGCGCAAACGGCCTGTACAGGGCGAGCAGTTGCTGCCGTCCCCTGCGTCATTGCCGCGCCAAAAATCAAGCACCAACCTATCCGCGATGGTGTTTTGAGGTGTGCGGAGCAGGGTTCTTGTTTTCTTTTATGTCATTGGGTGTCCTAGGGTGACATAAAACTTTTGATTGACATGAAACACAGGGCACGTGGGATTTACATACAACTCCAAATCGCGCTGCCGCTCGAACCGTCCGAATGACATAAAGAAAATTGAGAACTGTTCTGGGAAATCCGCCGGCGAGGACTTTCGGTTTTTCCGCTCGCCCGCCGGGTCTGTTTTCCGACGCCTGGCGGTCCCTGGAGATTGCCGCCTCGAAGTCGTTGCCGCCCTGGAAGCGGGCGTGTGTTCGAGTGAGGTGACGCGGGAACATCTGTCTGCACGCCCCGATCAAATAGGTTCGCGCGCCAGCCCGCGCGCAGAGGCGGGCGCCCAGTCGGAAATTGTGCGCCTATTATGTGTGCATGTCGGCTTCCCGTTCCGCATACATCCCCCGCGGCGGATCCAGGCCTATTGCGACTAGCTACTTTGCGAGCAGTGGAACGCGCCTGTCTACACCTTAGGCGATGCTCAAGAAAACCTAAGTTTTCGGCCAGAGTCTTGATTATTCTTAACTTGCCAATGTAAATCCCAAGATTTTGATAGAAGTTCTGGGTTTTTCTTCAATTTCTGAGACTCTGAATTTCTTAACCCATGGTTTCTTAAGCATTTCGCAGGGTGTAGAGGCACGAGGCCTGGCCCAGAAGCCAAGCATGCGGAGGAGGCGTCGCCGCAACGGGTTTTGGGGGGCTCGGGCCGTGCTCCAAGGGGGTCTCCGTCTCGAGTGGCCGAAGCCTCCGAGGGCCCCGCGGCGTGCTCTCGTGGGATGTCGAGGCCACCGCACGGCCTGCCTCCACACTCTCCTCCTCCTCCTCCTCCTCCTCCTCCTCCTCCTCCTCCTCCTCCTCCTCTGCCGAAGGGTGGCATTTACCAGTGACCCCCATCCATAGGGGACCAAACAATGGCGTAAACATAAAGCTCGGAGGTCACGCGGATTTCTCGGATCGGCGCCGAACCCCCCTGGCGGCGCCTCCAGCGCCGCCCCTGGCGCGCTCCGCGCGCCAGGGAATGGGGTCCAGCGCCGATCCGAGAAATCCGCGTGGACCTCCGAGTTTTGATGTTGTTGTCATTGTTCGTTCCCCGACTTTCGGCCCCCAAGGTTTTAAGGTTCCTGGTTGCGGCCGACCAAAAAGGAAGCGAAACGAAAGCCCTAAAGGGAACAGACGTTTCTCACGCGAGCCCAAGGCGGACAGAAAGCGGAGTGCCCAAGCGGGGAGGAATGCATGGTCGAAACAGTTCAGGCATGATGAGTGGTTGTGTGGTAGCTGGATACGTGTTGGAAACTAATCGGACAAAGAGAAGAAACAGCGTGGAAAGGCGCAGGCCGTGTCTGGACCTGAAAACGGACAGAAACTTGTCATCGAACACGAATCAACAACGGAGCTCAAAATTGAAAGACAACAGAGGCTTGAACATCAAAAACACGCAAAGAAAATCGCACCAACACGGGAGACAAAACGTTGATCTTGAGACGGGAATAGAAAAAAACGTCCTCAGCGTGTTGAATAACATATGCCTCCCCCATCGTCCGTGTAGTGGCCCGCAGCGCCAACAGCGCAGTAGGCTTCGTCCTGCAAGTTGCCTGGAAGGCACGACGAGGGAACGGCAAAGAGGCGACTGGGCAGGGCCCATTTGGATCCGATGGGACCGATTCGACATCGATTCCGGCCAGCTCGATCCGATTGATGTTCGATGTTCCGACGATTTTTTTCGGCTCGATGCTTGCAAGGCGCTGTTGCGCATCGCGGCGCCGCCGATCTGATTCGGGGTTGTCCCATGCCGATGAAGCCCGATCCGACGCATATTCAGATTATGTCATCTTTCTCGATTCAGTGTGGGATTTTGGAGTGCTCAGGACTTGGTGAGCCACATCGTGTCGGTGTCTGGCGGCAACGGATCAGAGAAGGACCGGGCTCTGGGGTGAAGGGGGTTGGGGATGAGGAAGATCAGATGAAGGAGGGAATGAGAAGGGGGAGGGAAATGGTATTGGGAGGGAATGGGGAGGGCGAAGAGAACGCGGTGAGGGAGGTGTTGGGAGGAAGGGGGAGACAGGAGGAGGAGGAGGAGGAGGAGGAGGAGGCGTGATACATCTACGAGCATCAGCTCCGACACAGGCACTCCGCATCACCGCCGCCCACTGCTTTGCTTTGCACCCAGCACTTGACGCGCGCCCGTGGCATGGTCATGCCACATGCTGGGGGCCAGCATGTGGATGGGAGGAGAGGTTTGCCTTATGGGGCTGGGGACTCGCGGGGGGAGTGCTCGAGACTCTCCCGGGGATACTAGCGAGCCACAGCGTGCACGCCACCGTTGCGTTCGGCCTGCATCCGCGCCAGAGGCCGCAGAGGCGCACCTCGCCCCAAGAGGGCCTTTCTCCTTAGCTTACTCGTCGAAGATACTCAAATTTTAAGTTGGGCGTGTCCCTCTACATGAGGAGTATTTAAACATACTTAATATTTGGACGATTGCTTGATTTTTTATCTATGTTGTTTTTCTTATGCTTACGCCACACCGCCGACCCCTTTGTTTTTCTTAGGGGCTCCCTGGGGGTCCCTGGGGCACGTTGGGGGCGGCTTGGAGCCGAAGGTTTGAAGTGTCCGTTCCGGTTTGGGAGCCTATGGGGCCGTCTTAGGGCGGTCTTGGAGGCATCTTGGAGGGTCTTCCGCGCTGTGAAGGCCGAACCATCGTATGTCGAAGCCGATTGGGGGGCCTCTTGGGGTCCCTTGGAGGCCTCTGGGGAGCCTCTTGGGGCCTCTTGGGGGTTTTTTGGAGGCGTTTGGACGCCTTTTTGGAGCCTCTTGTGGCCTCCTGGGGGCCTTCAGGTGCGGACGGCTGGAACGTGCGGCCTCTTCGGCCGTCTTCGGCCCATGTTAGGCGTCTTGGAACGATCTTTCGGCCCAAGTTAGGCGTCTTGGAACGATCTTTCGGCGTCTCGGGGCCCTCTTGGACCGTCTTGGGGGCCTCTTGGGCGGCCCCAGAATTTGTCGTGGACCTCCAAAACGAGACCGGGAAGGGCCAGACCCCCCTGGTGAGCTTTGGCCGGACGGCCCCCCCTCCCCTCCAAATCGACCGGACCAGGCTCCGGGGGGAGGGGTTTGGGGAGGGGGAAGCATCTCACACGCCGATGATCCCCAAGGGGCCGGCGGATGTGACTAATGTTCCCCAATCAGAGCTTGCCTCTGCAGGGGTCCTAGCGGATTCGTATGGTTAGGTGGGTTAGCCACCGATTCCGCGGCCCGCCCGGGTGCCTGGGTGCCCAGGTGCCCGGGTGCCTTGTAGCCCTATAGCCCTATAGCCGTATTGCCCTGTAGCCATATAGCCCAATAGCCCTATAGCCTTTATAGCCTTCTGGCCCTAGAGCCCTAGAGCTCTATAGCCCAATAGCCCTATTACCCTATAGCCTAATAGCCCTATCGCCCCATAGCCATATAGCCCAATGGCCCTATAGCCCCATAGTCCTGTATCCCTGTAGCACTATAGCAATATAGCCTTTATAGCCTTAGAGCCCCACAGCCCTATAGCCCTATAGCCCGATAGTTCTATATACGCCTATAGCCTTGTAGACCTATATCCCCATAGCCCTATATCCCTATATCCCTATAGCCCTATAGCCCTACAGCCCTATGGTCCTATAGCCCCATCGCCTTACATCCTTATAACCCTATAGCCCTATAGCACTATAACCCTATAGCCGAATGGCCCTATAGCCCCATAGCCCTATAGCCCTACAGCCCTATAGCCCTATAGCATTCTAGACCTATAGCCCTATGGCCCTATAGCAAAGTAGTTCCATTGCCCTTTAGCCCCATAGCCCCATTGCCCTATAGCCCAATAGCCCCATAGCTTTATAGCAAATGACTTTGAGTGGATTATTTCCAGTACCATTCATTTTTGGCCAAAATCCGCCTGGAGGAGGACATGCCCGACCTAACTCCTCATTCGATCACCCCCCCCCGCGGCGACCGCCACTGCGGGGTGGGGGGGGATGGCTGCTCCGCGCAACGGCCCCAAAGCCAACAACCGTGCATGGTCCGGCTGTGTTGATTCGACCAGTCTGTCTACTATTCAAGGCATGTTGAGTTGAACCACGGTGTGCTTCCGGCTTTTACACGAGCCTGGGGTGGAGCGGGGCTCGCCTCGTCCCTGGATGGTGCAGGCTCTCGCTTGTCTCTGTTACGTAAAAGATCCCAAAGTGGATCCTCCTCCTCTTCCTGCTCCTCCCTCCGTCTCCGTCCCTCCAGGAAGAGATTGTTTTTTTATCGCCCCCCACCCGTAGCGTTTGTCACGGGTGGTCCCCCCACGGGGGGTCCCCCCCTCGTAACGATAACGATCGTACGGCCGGCGGTGGCGCGAAGCCCGCCCCCCCGTGCGCGCGGCTGTCGCGGGGTACACACCAGCGGCGTACACAGGCGCTGTTGCGCACGCGGGCACTGTGGTGTACACTGGCGCTGCGTTGCACGCGGCTGTTGTGGTGTACGCAGGCGCTTTGGTGCACGCAAGCACCCTCGTTTTGGTGACCAGAGAAGATGATGTTCCTCCCTCCCCCATCTTTCTCTCCTCACAGGCCCCCGTTGTTCTCGAGGGCTGCTGGTGTGCTTGCACGCCGCGGTGCTCTCAGGCTCTTCTTCTGGTCACACCGCAGACGAAACAGAAGGAGGGGGAGTAGCAGAGAATGCAACAGAGCGGAGAGGAAGCAGGTATTTGACAACAGTTTGCATTCTTCGTATGCGTGCGTTCCTTATGCTTATCCTGCTTCTCCTGCGTATCTTCCTTATGCTTCTCCTGACTATTCTCCTGCTGCTTGTCCTCCTGCTTCTTCTGCGTGGTTTCCTTCTGCTGACGCCGTTCCGAGCGCCCCCCGGGCCGCGTGGTGTTCACGGGCGCTGTGGTGCATGCAGGTGATGCCGCGGCAGCTGCAGCCGTCCCAAGCACTATGATGTTCGCAGGCAGGGATGTGCACAGAGGCAGCGCGGTGTACATAGGCAGTGTTGACCAAGAACTGGGGACCGCGCCCTGGGCCACAAGAGTCAACATTCACTAATAATTGACATCATGATTTTTATACTTTCAAGCCCCCAGCGGTGGCATGGTGTACGCGTTCGCTCCAAAGCGCGTGGCCGTTGTGACTGCTCTGCACGCGGCGCTCTGGTGCACGCGGTCGCTGCCCGCGGGCCACACAGGCGCTGCGGTGCACGCGCACGGTTACAGCGGTACATACGGCAATTGTCTGTGATGCACACGGTTGTTGTGGCGTGCGTGTGCCATGTAGTGTATTCAGGCGCTGTGGTGCACGCGGGCCCTGCGACGCAGGCACTGAGGCGCTCCGTTCTGATGCACGCAGGAGCTGCACAGCACGCAGGCACTGGTGTACACCTGTGCTGTGTTGCACACGGCTGCTGTGGTGTACAGGCGCTGTGGTGCATACAGGTACTGCGGTGTGGTGTACACGGCTGCTCTGGTGTGCACGGACGCTGCGGTGTATACAGGCGCTGTGGTGCTCACAGGCATTGCGGTGTGCACCGGCGCTGTGTTTGCTCACGGCTGCTCTGGTGTACACGGGCGCTGCGGTGTACACGAGCGCTGTGGTGCACACAGACACTGCGGTGTGCACCGGCGCTGTGTTGCACACGGCTGCTGTGGTGTACGCAGGCGCTGCGGTGTGCATAGGCGCCGTGCACAGGCGCTGCGGTGCACGGATGCCCCCCCCAATCCCGCCCACACACCAATCGTTACCCCCACACGGACACCTCCCGTATTGGACGTTACGGGCGCAGAATAAAAGAAAACGTTCTCGAAAGAGGGGAGGGAAGCGGAGGCGGAGGATGAGCAGGCTTCTCCCTCTCGAGCATGCAAGATGGGGGGGGAGGGGGGTAACAGGCGACAGGGCAGAGGGGGGCCTCAGCGGCCTTCAAGGACCTCCATGAGCGTTGTACGACCTCTGGGGCGGCCTTCTTTCCCGCAGAGCGCCCCCGCCGCATACACGAAAACGCGCGCCCACGCACTTTTGAGAGCGCTGCGAGCGGGGCAAGAAGGCCGCTCGGCCGATCCATAGTGCCGGCCGGCTCAAGCTAACGGAAGCCAGGCAGAAGCAAGAGGATTCGTGCGATGCAGGGTAGGCCGCACGCCGGCCAGACTTAGGGCGGCAGGAGGCCAGCGAGGCAAGGGAAGAGGGGGCCGAGCAGAGCGAAGGAGGAGTTGAGGAGCGAGGAGCGACAGCAAGCAGCCGAGGGAGGCAGGCGGAGCGACGCGAGGGACCTCGGGCCGACCGACAGAGGAGGGGGAGCCGAGGAGAAGAGAGGAGGCACCGCAGCACGAGGGCAAGGAGAGACACAGGGAGGCGTCAGGAGGAGAGCCAGCCGAGGAGGGAGGCGAGGAAGGAAGAACAGGGGGGCACAGCGCAGAGGCAGGAGGGGGGGAGGGAAGGGGGGTGTGCCCAGTCCCGCGGGTCTGTGGGCGGGTTCCTCTCCTCCGCGCGATCCGCTCGCGACTTCTTCAAGATGCGCCCATCTGCAAACGACGAGCGCACGCACGCACGCACGCACGCACGCACACGCACACGCACACACACACACACATACGCTTCTCCTGCAACGGCCGGTTGACCGCACCGCAGCGAGCATTGAGGCGGAGCGCGTTTAGCTCAATTGCCACCTGACGCTGGCTGTGCAGAAGCCCCTTTTGTAATATCTAGCTGTGCAGCCCCAGACACTGGGATGCTCACCATGCGTTAACTACTAGCTCGTAGCGCCACGTGGTGCAAGCTAGCTCGATGCAACATACTGGAAGCAAATACCAACCAATAGTTGGGTCACCATTCGGAAAAATGATCACCTGGCATTGCAGCGGGGGGGTCTGGATGAAAGCAGGCTCAAGCAGAAAAATGCGAGACCGCACGTGCACGTGGAAAATGCCGGGTAGGCCATGCTGGTGCCGAAGCGTACGGATACACTTGGCATATATTGCAGGAGGAGTACAAAGTGCAAAATCTGTAATCCCCCGCCGCTCACACACACAGACACACACACACACACACACACACACACACGCGCACACAAAAGCGCACTTTGGGTGTCGCGGCCACGCGCACAGCATCGTGACGGAGTCAGGCAGGCTGTAGAATGTGAGCGGGCGAATCACACACACACACACGCACGCACGCACACACACACACACACACACACACGCACACACACAACCATACACACACGCACACTTTTTCCTCCGCCAGCCAGGTGGCGTCACCGTAGCAAGTGATCGCATGGGGCACAAGCTACTGACTGTTCACGAAAGCTTCGCAAGCAAAGAATGCACGCAGGGAAACGTCAGCACGGCATCGCCGTGCATGCGTGCCGTGTGTAAGCGAGCCCAGGCAGACACATCAAGATTCACAAGCCGCCGTTAGGCACACAGGGTCCCGTAGAATGTCAACGATCACGACAGTTGCCCAGTGGGCCGCAAACGCCTCGGGACTACGTATACAGGTCCCTTCAGGCCCCGTTCATTAACCGGATGTGAGCCCCCCACCGGGAAGGCGGTTTCGGTTTCGTGTTCGCGTCGTGCGTGCGGACGAGGCTAAGCTGCGCGGGCGGGCGAGAGGAATAAATCCTCTGGTGGCTGGAGGTGTCCCACCATGGTATCCCGATGGTGTCCCGTGGTGGCCCGTGGTGTCCCGTGGCGCGGTGTCCAATGGTGCCCTGTGACGTCCGGTGAGGTCGATAGTGAGATCGACAGAGAGAGTGAGATCGATTGTGAGATCGATAGTAAGATCGGTCGTGAGATCGAATGATTGTGAGATAGACCGAGTGATATCGGTTGTGGGATCGATAGTATGGACGATAACGATATCGATCGTGAGGTCAATAGCGAGATTGATCACATTGGATCGATCGCGAAATTGATTGTCAGGTCGATAGTGGGATCGACAGTGAGATCGATTGTGAGATCGACTGTGGAATCGATAGTGGGACCGATATTGGGACCGATATTGAGATCGACCGTGAGGTCGACAGTTAGTCCGAGAGTGCGATAGATAGTGAGATCTATTGTGAGATCGACAGTGAGAGAAAAGTGAGATCGATAGTGAGGTCGATCGTGATAATGGTCGAGTGAGATCGATCGTTAGATCGATAGTAAGATCGATGGTGACATCGATATTGAGATCGATAGTGAGATCGATTGTGAGATCGATTATGAGAGGGATAGTGACATCGATAGTGAGATCGATAGTGATATCGACTATATATGAGGCCGATAGTGAGATCGATAGTATACTCGATAGTGGGTCCGATATTTGGACCGATTGTGAGATTGATAGTGCGGTTGATAGTGAGATCGATAGCGAGATCGATTATGAGATCGACATTGGGATCGGTCGTGAGATCGGTAGTGATATCGATAGTGAGATCGATCTAGTTGGATCGATAGTGAGATCGGTAGTGTTGTGTAGTGAGATCGATAATGAGATCGGTAGTAAGGTCGATAGCGAAAAGGATAGACCGACAGTAAGATCAATCGAGAGATCGATTGTGAGATCGAGGGAACGATAGATAGCGAGATCGATTGTGAGATCGATCGTGAGGTTGATAGTGAGATCGATCGTGAGATCGATCGAGTGAGATCGGTAGTGATATCGATAGTGAGATCGATAGTGAGACCGACAATGAGATCAATCAAATGAGACGTTGGTTCCTCTCCCTCCCCGAGCCTCCTTATCCCTCGAATGGTGGTCGTACAGGTCTAATCGCCAAGCGGTGTACCAGTCTGAAAACGTGACCAGAGTGTACCGCTTCCTGCACGGGGGGGCACCTCCGCACGTTTGCATGGACCTTCCTGGATGTTTGAAGGTCGGACCTGAAGATCATCCGCCGGCGCGCTCCCTCCCCTGCTCTTTGACAAGGATCGCCCGTTCAGGTCAAGCTCGAAGTACATGCGTTCGCATCTGGCACCACCACCAGGCGATGTAAGCTCACAGAAAAGGGGCACCTGGGCATTCTCAGGTCGACCTGAACATGTTCAGATCGGAATCGGGCACCATCGTCCAGCGCGTTTCGCCCAGTGGTGGGAAGGCTCACGTCGACTTGGCAATTTTCAGGTCCAGCCTGATTGGCATCTTCCGGAAACTTGCTTCCCTTACGCAGGTTTTCGTGAGTCAGACTTGCACCACTCATCAAGCAATTGCCTGCTTGCGCGCTGTTTCGCTTGTGAGGCTGCCCTCGTCCATGTAGTTCGACGCGCGACCCTCGATCCAGTCAGGGCAGGCGGACCAGACGATATCGCCATCATCATCATCATCATCATCATCATCATCATCATCATCATCATCATCATCATCACCATCACCATCACCATCACCATCATCATCATCAGCAGCATCATCCTTACCGTCATCCTCCCATGCCTGCGAGACCCCCCGCGCGCGACGAAAGCAAAGAATTGAGAAATACGCGAAGCCGATCTCCCGCGCGTGATGGTGAGTTCGTGGGGTGACGTTTCTGGATTCCGTCCATGCGTAAAGCCTGCTTCCTCTCAAGGATGGAGGGCAACGGATCGCCGACATCATCGTCGTCATCACCGTCGCCACTGCGTGCAGATAAGACCTCTCTGTGGGCGGCCAAGAGATAGGACTCCAGAGAGACACAACACCGATGTTTCGCAGGCGACGAGGAGAATTCTGGCATGTGAAACACGAAAGCGGTTTCCCGATGGGGCTATTGGGCTGCGACCGGAAGAATGATCCGCCGTCGCCGCCACAGAGGCCACTGAGCCGAATTTGCATGTGGCTGACGCCATGTATCGTGATCTGCGCCTCGCGTTCACATTTATTTATGTATTTATTTATTTATTTATTTATTTATTTATTTATTTATTTATATATATATACATATATGACACACGCACAAGCACGCACGCGACGCACAAACTTACGCATGCCAGCACGGACACACGCACGCACTTGTGGGCGTCGCGGCCGCGCGCTCGGCGACTCGGCGGAAAAAAAACCGCGAGGCGCTCGGAAGAGCCGCCGAGGCCACCGGAGGGGCCAGGGATGCACGCAGTCCGGCAAGGAACACAGGGTTCACCCACAGGGAGCCACGCCGTGCGGGCGTCCCCTCGGGGTGGCAGCCGACAGAGGGGACGAGCAAGAGAGCTACAGACAGGGGGAACGACCACGGGGGGGAACAGCGAGGCAGCCCACGAGGGCGCACCGACACTTCCAGTGACGGATCACGAAGGGTGGACACACACACACACGCACACACGCACACACACACACAGTGCCAAGAACACAGTTTTGTTCCTCCTCCAGTGAAGTGACGGCGCCGTCGCAAAGTCCTGCATGGGCCACATATGAGCAACATGATTACCACTCAGCGTCTTAGTGGGAGAAGTCAGGCAGCCGAACGCACCAGTGCAGGAATTGCGTTGAGCAGATCACGAGCATCCACACACACACACACACATACACGCGCACATCTTTTTCCTCCAGCGACGAGGCGACGACACCGTCGCGAAGCGCAAAGCCTTGACACGTCTAGGCGAATTTCACCTGGCGTAGCAGATGGGCGGTCCAGACGAGGGCAGAACGCGAGTGCACGTGGAAATGCCGCTGCGGCAATGCAGATGCAGGGGCTGGCCGGGTACAGCCGGGTGGACGAAGGCACAAAAGCAGATGGAGATGAGGCGGGACCACACACACACGCATGCGCGCACACAGGCACACAAGCACACACGCACGCACAACTTTCGAGCGTCGCGGCTGGAGCCAAGTCGCAGAGCGTTCGAAAGTTGCCGCCGCGCTCGCGCCGGCTAAGAAGGAGGTGGGGACTCACGCGATGCAGCACAGGCCAACAGTTGGCCAGAATTAGGAGGACAAGGGGGCTTACCCCCCCCCCACACACACACACACACACACACACAGACACACAGACACACACACACACACAGACAAACAGACACACAGACACACACAGACAAACAGACACACACACACACACACACACACACGCGCGCCCGACTCGAAGCTACCATCGAAACCGATGGTAAGTATGGGTCGCACTCCCAAGGGTCCCATGGCATCCGTGCCGCGTGTCCATCCTTGACTCCTTTCGATGGCCCGCCGCGCTCGGACAAAACTCCGGCACGGGCGTCCAAGGGGTGTGCACCCCCATCGCGCAGCTTTGCTGTCGTGGCACGGCGTGTGGCAAGCTGTCTTCATGTCTCATCATATCAGGAGAGGAAAAACACACAGTTACAATTAATCCTCGATTCCCCCGAAAATATTGGAAAATATAGGAATTGGGCGGGAAGACAAAAACCCAGAAAATATGGGAAAATATGGGGAATCATTTTATGTGTGTGTGTATTTATTTGTGTGTCCTTGGGCCCCTTGATCATAGTTAATTGCACTCGGCAAAGATGGAGGTGGTGAGATGTTAGCTCGGCCTCCTTCTTTTTGCCCGAGGCTGAACTGCTCGTGCTGAGGCACGACCGCCTTGCACGGAGCCTCTGGGAACCTTGTCAGTTGCCCAAGAAGCCTCAGCTCCCTTGAAGCACCGTGAGGGTTGAAAAAACTGCTCGCGCATCCTTACTGACATTTTGACTGCGCACGCACACACACACACCGCCGCGCTCCGCCGACGACGAAGACGACGACGACGGCTTTGCCGACGCCCTCGACGCCGCCGACGACGACGACGACTTCGACGCCGACGCCGACGACGACGACGACGACCTCGACGCCGACGACGACGACGCCGACGCCGACGCCGGGGCCGATTCCGGGGCCGATCCCGACGACGACGGCGACGGCGACGACGACGCCGACGCCGACGACGACGACGCCCTCCGCTCGCGGCTCCGCCCCAACCGCGCGGCCGCGCCAGGCACGCGCCGCCGCCGTGGCGGCCGCCTCGGCCCTCCCTCGGCCGCCCTGCGCGGCGCGGGGCGGGCGCCGCTCGCGGCGCTGCTCGCCGCCGTCGGCCTCCTGCTGCTCTTGGCTTCGCTCGGACCCCAGACATCGGGTGTCTCGAAAACATCGAGACGGAGGTTTTCCCACCGATTTCGGCCTCTGGGGGCCCTCGCCGGGCCTCGAGACCGTCAAACAACCACTCGGGATGAAAAGCCGGTGTCGGATGTCTTTGGGGCGCGGGCAATTTTTGTTTTACTGTTGGCGCCGCTGGCGCCAGAAAGTCTGAGCCATCGTGGAGCACCTCGGAGCATAAAAAACATGGAGCCGAACGACGCACGGGGACTGGACATCCGAGCGATGGCAAGTGCTGCTGCTCGGCGAGGAGGAGGATGTTCCGCCAGCGGTGCTGCCGAGGGGACCGGCGGCCTCCACATGGCCAGGAGAAGTAGAGTCGAAATTGTAAGTAAGGATGGGTCGCCTTCCCAAGGGGACCCCTGCATCCTTGCCTCGTCGGTCCGTCCTTAACCCCTCTCGATGGCCAGCCCCGTTCGAGAAGCTTCGACGAGGGCGTCCAAGGCCCTTGCATCCTGGTCGCGCATCCTGACTGACAGTTTTGACTGTCGGAGCAAGGAGGCGGGCAGGCATGGAGGGAGGCAGGCAGGCGGGCAGAGAGGCGGGGAGGGAGGAGCACGGGCGACCGCAGCCACACACTTGGACGGGGGAGGGCACGGCCGACCAGGCGGATGCGCGCGAGAGTGACCCTTCGCCGAAGTGGCCTCTGGGTGTGCAGCTTTCGGAGGGGCGCGGCGGGGCCAAGCCCAAGCACGCAGGCCGCCCATGTCGCACCGCACGCAACGGCGGGCAAGCCGCGCACCAGAGGTCACTCCTGCCCAGGGCCACGCTTGCGCGTAGCCGGACCAGGTGGGCGGGCACGGTCGGCGAGGAGGGGATGCCGGTATCCCACGTGGGATGTCCGAGGAGGCGGAGGTTTTTACTGAGGGCACGCGCGACCGCGACAGGATCTTATTTGGGGTGCTTGGACTGCCACAGAAACATGCCCCTGGCATCTCTCGGAGGAGGGGGAGGAGGAGGAGGAGGAGGAGGAGGGGAGGAGGAGGAGGAGAGGAGGAGGAGGAGGAGGGGGGAGGAGGCATGAGGAGGAAGAGGAGGAGGAGAAGCAGGAGGAGGAGGAGGAGAAGGAGGAGGAGGAGGAGAAGGAAGAAGACCATCCTGGACCATCGAGCAAAACAACAAAAATCCCGCACGAAACCGACAAGCACACACGGGGAACGGACGTGCGAGCGACGGCAGGACCACAGACACGTGCCAGGGGCTGGCTGCCCGGCAAGACAGGACTCGGTGGAGTCGCGGCGTCTGCGGCCGCTTCTCCTCGCTTGTCTGCTGCTGCTTCTCCCTCCCGTTTCTCCTCCATCCTCCATCCTCCTCCGCCTCCTCCTTCTCCTCCTGCTCCTCCTGTTCCTCCTGCTCCTCGCGCAGCCGACCTGAGCGGCCCTAGTTTTTCTGGAACTCCTGACCGCCTGCGTTCTGGAATCCCTGGTTCTGGAATCCTTCTTGTTGAACACATCCGGTGGCCTGCAAAATCCAAAAGATGAAATGTTTTTTGTTTCAAATAGGGGAGTGCCTGGTTTTCCGAAACTCCTGACCGCTTGGGTTCCAGAATCCCTGTTCCTTGGAATCTTCAATACAAGCTTTTCAGGCGGCCTGAGAACTCAAAAATTCTGAAACAATTTGCAATATTCCGAATCTTTGGGAGTTCGCCTGGATTATGGAACCCGTAGGCCTTGGAACCTTCAATGATTTTTACTGACCCAATCCCCGAGGAGGGCCGCGATGCACCCACAAGCCATCCAAAAAGCCTCCCGGAGCACCCCGAGGACATGCGTCAGAGGGCTCACCGTCGCCGAGGGTAATACAATTGATTGTCTGCATTCAGGTATGTATGTATGTATGTACCTACGTATGTATGTATGTTCGTATGTATGCATGTGTGTATGTATGTTTGCCTGTATGTATGTATATGTGTGCATGTATGTTTGTATGTGTGTATGTGCATGTGTCTGTTTGTGTGTATGTATGTATGTACGTATGTATGTATGTATGTATGTATGCATGTGTGTATGCGTGTCTGTGTTTATGTCTGTTTGTATGAATGAATGGATGTGCACATGTCTATGCACGTGTGTATGAAGGTGTGCATGCTTGTATTCATGCATGTGTAAATGTATGACTGTATGGATATGGGGTTGTATGTATGTGTGGGTGTACGTCTGTATTTTATATATATATATGTACGAATGGGTGTACGGATGTATGTTTGTATGTTTGTCCGCAACTCATGTGCTTCATGTATGTGCGAATGTTTGTATGTATGCATGTCTGGATGCCTGCATGTATCCCTGTGGGTATGTATGCATGCATGTATGTATGAATGTACATAGATGTCGGAATGCTTGTTATGTATGCATGCATAGGTGTATGCATGCATGTATGTTTGTATGGATGTATGCATGTATGTATGGTCGTGTGTGTGTGCTGTTGGTTGGTTGGTTTCGTGTGCGTGTGTGGTTGGCTGTGTGTTTGTTTGCGGCGCATGTGTGTATGGAGTGATGCATGCATGCATGGATGCAGGTACGCATGTATGTGCTTATACATGTTTGTATATGTATGTATGGATGTACGTATGTACACATATATATATATATGGTTGCATGCATACATCAATGAATACATGTATGTATGTATGTATGTAGGTAGGTAGGTAGGTAGATAGGTAGGCAGGTATGTATGTATGTATGTATGTATGTATGTATGTGTAGGTGTGAGTTGTATGTATATAGGTGTATTCTGCGCATGTATATGTACACATAGCTACTTATAGGTATATGTGTCGACATGAGTCGGCCCCGAGGTGGGGGGAAGATCGGTGCCACTGTGGGATGGGGGGCCCGGCGGGCCTCCGCCCGCCAAATGGGCCCTCAAGGAGGCCCAGAAGGCACCAAAAGGGGTCCTCAAGGGAGCCCCCCCAAAAGCATGTCGCTCCCAGCATGCCGACCATTGCTTCGAGACGGCGCACGTGGCCACCAAGACGCCCCAAGAGAGCTTCCAGCTGATCCACGAGAGAGGTCCCAGGGGTGAGCATCATTGATTTCCCCAGGGATGTTCGAGGATGTTCGTGCGGCCCTTTGCTGCACAAGAGGCGCCGAAGAGGGCCCCAAGACATCCCGAGATGGCGCCAAGACGACCCAAGAGGCGCCCCATATCGCCCCAGAGGGCTCAGGGCGGCGCCCCAAATGAGCGCGGACATGCCACAAGGGCCTTAAACGAGGCCCTCTGGGCCCAAAAGCGGCCCCAGCCCGCCCATCATTGCTCCGATGCGGGCTCAGGGAGCCTCCGAGGCGCACCAAGAGGGCTTCAAGCTCATCCCCGAGACAGGCTCCAGGGGCGAAAATCATAGATTTCCCCTGGGTATTTCAAGGATTCTCGTGTTGTCGCCCGCTCCGCTGCTTGATGCGCAGGGACGGCACAAGAGGCGCCCGACAGGGCTCCAAGACACCTCAAGCGGGCGCCAAGACGGTCCACGAGGCGCCCAGAATCGCCCAAGCGGGCTCCAGGTCCTCAAGGAGGCCTGCAGGGCTCCCAGACGGCCCCACCACGCCCACCATCGCTCCGATGCGGCAGAGGCATCCAAGACGGCTCTAGAGGGCCACAAATTGTTGTCAGCAACAGCCCCAATAGGCAAAAATCATGGATGTTCATTGGGTGCTGCCTGAACACGCCAAGAGGGCCTCCAAACGAGCCTGGACACGCCAAGAGGGCCGTGAAGAAGGCCCGCAGGGTTCCAAAACGGCCTTAGAACGTCCACCAAAGGCTCACAGAAGCCTCCACGAGGGCTTCCACACAGGCGCGCCTTCGGATTCCCGGAGTGCCTTCTAGGGACCTGGAAGCGCGCCCGTCATCGGAGCAGAAAGGTATCCAGCATGTCTTTGTGTTGCTCTGAAGAGCTTTCTGCGAAAGTGCATCTCTCCCCGTGTATATGTGTGTGTACATGTATGCGCTTATATGTGTATTCATACACATCTATATATATATATATACACACACATACATAAATGTGGTGTGTTGGTAGGTCGGTCGGTCGGTCGGTAGGTAGGGAGGTAGGTAGGTAGGTAGGTAGGTCGGTATGTAGGTGTGCACGTATGAATGTGTGTATACATATCTGTGTGTACGTATACAGATCTACCTGGGGAAGGAAATTGGGGCCCAGAAGCAGTGGCCTCGAACCCCCAAGCTGGGCCCACCCACCCCTAGGGCCGCCTGGGCCGTTCCCCGGCCGCTCCAGACAGCCCTTGGGGCGCGCCCCAAAGGCGCCCCAGGACCGCTAAGATCACCGCACGGCGGCTCCAGAGATCTCCACGACGCCCATAGAGAGATCTTCGAGAGGCCCCACCAAGAGAGCCCCAAGAGGCCCACATCGCCCCATTCTTTGCGGACGGCGTGCACTTTTAACACATTCACCAGTTTGGTTTTCACAGCGTTCGAGACGGCCCAACTGCTCCCTCAAGATCGCCCAAAAAAACGGCCACGCAGGCCCCCAATGAGGCATCGCAGCTGCCCAGAAGAGGCTGAAGGCGGCCCACGAGGCGCTCAAGACGGCCCAAGAGAGCCCCTGGCAGGGCATTTAGGGAGGACCCAGAAAGGAGGATGTGAACTCACATTCCGAGCCCTCCGATCCAAGGGGGCCCCCAAGACCGCCAGCAGGTCCACAGGAAGCCTTCATGACAGCCCCATGATGCCACCAGGACGCCCAACATAACGTCCAAGAGGCCCCCAAACGGCCCCTCAAAGGCCCACTGCTTCCAAAACGCTCACCTAAGAGGCTTCCCAAGAGAGCCGAACATGCATCCAAGAGACCTCTGACCCATAACCCAGGCACGGTGGCGGCAGTTTCAGTGCCCAGCATATTGCGTTTGGCCCCAGGCCACCCCCAAGCGAGCCACACGAGGGCCCCAAGAGACAATCCCTAAAAGAGATACACCACGGCTCAAAGATCCCACACACCCGTCTCGCGATAGCCACGACAGCACCGAGCTGTCCAGCGACACTTCCTGGGCGGCCCAAGGAAAGCCAAAGAGGACCTTGGGGCGCCGCAGCCCGCGCGCCGAGAGGCACCCAAGACGCGCCGACCTCACTGCCCAGGTAAGGAGTGTGCCGACATGGGCGGGGCGGCGGGATGCGAACCTTGGCTGTGGAGCCGTTGGAGGAGTTCCCAATGGGGTACGGTCCATGTGAGGAGAAAGTCAACATACACAGGAAGACCTGACGTTAAGCGCCTGCTTCCACCAGGGCCGCACGTGAAACTACATTCCTCTGGGGCACGATCCGTGTGAAGGGTGCGCCGATCGAGGGGGGGGGGACGTCATGGAAACGTTGTCCCTGGACCCGAGAGTGGAGCTCACGGGGGGGCACGATTCGTGGGGTCCGTGCCGAAATTGGTGGGGGGACGTTTTGTAAACCTTGCTTTCCTCTGGAGCCATAATTCTCGGCTCAATCCACGTGTTTGGTACCATTTTGACTCAAGTTTAAACAATGTGTGCGTGTTACTACCTCAGTAGAGCTGTCTGTGACCGAATCGCACCACCCAGTGAATGTGAGTGGTGATGAGGAGGAGGAAGGAAAAGGAAGGAGGAGAAGCAGGTTCTTCAGGACCCTTTCATGTTTTGCAAAGTCTCTGCTCATGGCTCGCATCGGAAAGAGGGCGAACGCAAGGTACAGGGCAGACAGGGACGCCGGGGCTCGCTGAGGGTCCCCAGGCGCCCTTCGTAAAAGCTGGCTTACTGGGGGCCCAGGGCCCAGGCCGTGACAGAGGCCAAAACTGTTTCATCCCTCAGCAGACGGTGCATCCTTAGCATATTCGGATTTTGGGTGCGAATCTGCAAAATATGCACGGTCCCTCTTCGGCCGAAAGTGTTGGCGTGGCAAAGTAATCCGTGTCAGCCAGCATCCGGAGTAAGAGCGCGTTGCGCAAGAAAGAGGAGGAGGACGAGGAGGAGGAGGAGAAGCCCTCCGCTGCATAACCATAAACGTTCGAAGTGTGCGGATCTTTTAGTTTTGCGTTGGCCCTCGCGCGGTGGTGCCTGCTGCGCCGGCCCTGGCGCATTCCGCGCGCCAGGCGAGGGGCGGTCAATGCCGATCCAAGCAATCCGGGCGGACCTTCGAGAGATGTTGCTCATGCAGCTTGTTCTTTGCTGCTCCAGCTGCGGTGAAGGACTTGAGCGTGTCGCCCCGCCGGTTCTGGTCCACCACGCTGCGGCGCGACGCGCCATGCGCGCCCTGAGGCCGTCCAGGGTGCCATGCCACGGCCTCGAACCGCCCTGGTCTCGTCTCGCCGTCGCGAGGGCCATGCGACGGCTTCTCCCCTCGGCCCGGTCTCGCCTCGCCGTCGCCGCCCTGGGGTGGGGCTCCGAGGCCAGACCCGCAGACTGGGGTGCCCTCGATGCAGTTACGTTGCGGGTGAAAGTGTTAGGGGGGAGCGGTGTTCCATCCCCCTCCTCCTCCTCCTCCTCCTCCTGCTCCTGCTCCTGCTCCTTCTCCTCCTCCTCCTCCTCCTTCTTCTACTCCTCCGCCTCCTCCTCCTCCTCCTCCTCCTGGTTCGAGGAAGCGCACACGTGGACGGCGGAACTGAGCTTCTGCTTGGAGTGTCGCGCCGCCGGTCCTGGCCCACCGCGCTGGCGGCGCGAGAGGCCATCCCCGGGGCGTCCACGCGCCGAGCTTCTCTCCCGGCCTCCCGCCCCGCGGAGCGGAGTGGCGCAGCTCACCAGCTCTCGGGGCACAGCGTGAACGCAGGGGCCGGCGCCACGCCGCGCGGAGCAGGAGCTCCCGACCGCAGGGAGCCCGGATTTTAGCGGCAGGTCCCGCTGCTGTGCGGAAACCGGCGGGGGCACCGTCGCCAGCTCGTGCCGCATTGGCTTCGTGGTTGCGGGGGCACTGTTCCCCCCCCCCCCCGCGCCCACGTGCCAGATCTCTGGAGATGTACAGTCGAGCATCGGATTCGGAAGCCTCCTCCCGAACAGCTGGGCCAGCGTTTCTTGGCCGACTTGCTGGAAAGCTGGCCCAGCTTCTTGAGCACGCTCGTCCCCCCATCGTTCACACGAACCTGTGGCACGGGTGCGTTTTACGAAACTTCTGGGCAGCTTGCCCAGATTCCTTAGCTGAGATTTTTCTTGATACGGTTTCTGGCTGCACAGTCAACCCGCACAGGAAGGATGGGCATCCTTCCCGAGGGTACCCTTGTATCCTTGCCTCCTCGGTGCATCCTTGGCCACTTGTGTTGGCCGCGCCCCGCTCGAAAAGCTTCGAAATGGGCGTCCAAGGCCTTTGCATCCCTATCGCGCATCCTCACGATATGGGCCTGCTGTAATTTGTTTTAGATCGATCTATGTACACATACAGCGTTGGCCTTGCGGACCCCCTCGCGTCGTCACCAAATCACGACGGAAGTCGTGTCACAGGTTTCGGCCTGCGAAGATCGTGCTGGACCCTGAGGCCGCCCGAAACGACTCCGCTTGAAACACCTTCCTCGGGGGAATCGGTCGGGACCTCCTGGGGCTCACGTCGTGCAACAACACACAAGCACTGCACACACAACATTCGGGGTTTGGGCCTCCTCCATCCTCAGCGTGAGCGTGTGCGAGCCTGCGATTTGGCGATGTCGCGATGCCAAGGGGGTCAGAGACAGGGTGAAGGAAGCCGCGTTTTTGCTGTTAGGTAGGAGCATAATCACGTCGGAACATGGGGTGCAGAGAGCTATGAGCACGTCATTGCACCAAGAGTATATGCATATGGAGTTGTCCTGCGTCAGCCCTCCTGACTTTCAGTGCTGTTGGTTACCAAGGTCATGGCATGCCGATGGGTGGTGCGGTGGCAGGACCTTGCTGCACCAAAAACTTCGTGGGTGAAGTGGATCATGACTGTGGTCTCTGAACTTTTTCTTATTGCTGACAGTGCATGCTTGCATTATCTGTCCGATTGCATTCGGCACCCGCCTTCATTCTGTCCCGTCCCATTGCATTTTTCCAGCCTTACCTCGCTCAATGTCCGTAGCCATGTGGACTCAAGTATTGCACCGTCTGTGGGACAAGATGTTTCGCGTTCAAGGTTAACGATTGAGGGGCGGGGCCACCACCACCTACCCGAAGGCTGTGATGGTACATGAAGTTCGCTACCACTGAATTTCAGAGCGAGCTCCAGAACGAGGAAGTACCTCTTGCGTCTTACTCTGAGGATGTCCCCAACGTGCCCGAGCCGCGGATGTGGCCTGGTGCTGTCTTGAGCGTCGCTGTGATGACGGCAGCGGCATTTGTGGCGCTGATCGGAGTGGCTGGCATATGGCGGGCACTCAATGTGTCGTGAGGTGTTGACTTTACGATCTTGGACGGGTATGGGGAGCCGACTTACGAGTGCGCGGCGCTCAATGACATTGGTCGCAACTATTGGGAAACGCTGTGCGGTGCGAGCAGCGCGTGCTTTGCGTTCAACTTGCAAGCGGACCCATGCGGAGCACTAACCGGTACTTCAGCGAGCAGTTTATACTTTCTGCTCGATGGCCCTTGCGAGGCAGGGACCAGTCCAGGTTGGTCGCTTGGCCGCTCACTATCAGGAGCGTGGCCGAAGAATATTGTGACAGGTGCAGCGCGTTGAGCTTGAAAACGGCTCCTGGCTTCGCCATCGACGCGAACTTTTCGGAGTTCACGTACGCAGAGCGCAGCAGCCTACGCGTGCGTCTCGTGGACGGCTACAAGAGTCAGGGGAGGGTTTTTGCGTGGCAGTGGCCAATAGCTCCATTCGGGCAACCTGTCCAACAATCGTCCGCACTCCAGATGGCGCTTTGATTGTTCAGCGAAGTTGGAGATCATGGCCCTGGCCCAGACGACTTGTTCGCAGCGGGTTCCTCTGGACATCGTGAACAGCACCGTGAAGATCTTAGCGAAGGAAATCGTCCAGTTGTGCGCAGTCGCGGGTTGGTATGGACAGTTCGCGCTTCTCTACGATGTTCTTCTAGCCGGCCGTTCTCACAGGTGCTTGCCAGCAACCAGATACCCATCTAGCCTTTCTAACATATGTTTGCCAGCCAGATTCCAGTCAAATTTAATTGGGGCAGACGGGCGTGCCCGCTCAGTTCGCCTTCTGGTCGACTTTGAGTCACGGGTATGAAATCTCCTCACTGGCTTCGCCGAGAAGCTCCGCAACGTGAGCATTGCGCCGGCTGCAGAGTCGGCGCAGCAGACAATGTTGGACCAATCGGAGAATTTCACGCGTTTCTACCAACCTGCCACGACACATGTCGTGTGGCCCTGGCAGCAAGCAAACGATCGGGGATGGGTGTCTGCAGGTGCGGTGGTCCAGGGTGAGAAGAGCCCGACAACGGGCTGGATCCAGGTCAGTTCGAGCGCGGCATCAGGCGGTCGACGGCGGCGGCAGCTGACTTCGGATCTGGGCTGCAGCGGGATGAGCACTCAGGCGACCTTGCCTGTTGTCTGTGAAGTGTGTGTGTGTGTGATGAGTCGACAAATTCCATGCATCACACCCACCCACCCGCAATTTGATTTGCAAAACCCATGCGGCGGCGATTGCGATGAGTGCTTGGCGTTGGCTGGTACATCTCTGCGGCCTCGCTAGCCCGCGCATGCTCGCGCGCGAAGCGGCCAGCTAGTTTGGCGCGACCGACGCGGCAGCAGTGGCGATGACCGTTGATCACTTCCCAGCGGGCGCGTGTTGAAAAACCAATGGTGTTCTTGAGTTCGCAAGAGCGCGGGCGCAGGTTTTGTTTGAAAGCCCCTGTTCGGGCACCAACTGTTTGTTATATGTTGTCGTGCTCCTCGATTTTGAACTCCTGGCAGAACCTTGGGTTTTTGATGGGTTCCGGCATGCGCGCGCGACGACGCCCGCATGTGCACTTCGTTGCATCTGTAGCATGGTATTCTTTAACACTGATGCGCATATATTTTTGGGAAGGGGACGAACTCCAGCCTGGCTGGGATGGTATGAACTCATAAGGAAAATGAGCAAAGAGGCGGAAGCATGCAAATTGCAATGCGCGAGGCCGGTTTGATAAGTCCCGGTGGGTGATGGGGCTAGAATATTGCTTTACAGCAGAAGGAGAGCAAACTTCTGTTCACAGTGAGCTCTCAACTGTTCTGCTCGCGCAACAATCCCACCCACCCACCCGCAACTTGGTTTGCAAAACCCATGCGGGGGCGATTGCGATGAATGCTTGGCGTTGGCTGGTACATCTCCGCAGCCGCGCTAGCCCTTGCATGCTCGCGCGCGGAGTGGGCAGCTAGTTTGGCGCGACCGACGCGGCCGCGGTGGCGCTGACCGCTGGGCAGCTCTTAGCGGGCACTTCAGTCCGAGTCGGCGATTTGGGCGGGCGCGGTATCCTGGCAACGTCGGCAACGGTTTTGACGTTGATGGTAGTAGCGATGCTGTTGTCGATAATGACAAAGGTGACGTCAAGGGTAGTGACGGCGCCGATGCTGATCACGCCGACGACGATGACGGCGTCCGCGCGTCGGTGATGAAGGTTTTGCAAGGAGTTCGACATGCGCGCGCGGCTGGCGCGCGAGAGCGGCATGGGCGCGCGAATGAGTTCGACATGCGACGCGAGGGGCCTGTTTGGCCGAATGGAATGAAAATGTTGAAAACCTATGGTGTTCGGCATAAGGGTTCGCAGGAGCGCGGGTGCAGGCATCTTATGTTGGAAAACCATGTTGCAGTCAACGCGAAGCACTGCAAGGCAACGCAAGGCAATTCAAAACAATGCCAGCGATGCGACGCGACGAAACGAATGCAACGGAACGCAAAACACTGCAAAACAGTATGAAGCAGCGCGGAGCAACGCGACACAGTGCAACACAATGCAAATCAGCGCTGTTCAACGCAACGCGCTTCAACACAGCGCGATGGCCGCAAAGCAGCGCAATGCGGCAACCTTACGAAGTTACCATCGGCGACGGCGCGGCCATAGGCCGCGACGGGCGGCCGCATGACGCCGGGACCGCCTTAGAAGACAAGCGAGAGCCTCCATAAGTGCAAACACTGCTTCGGAGCAGTGTCTACCTCGCCCAATGTCCGTACTGACTGTGATGTTGTCGAGCACAACTCCTGGACGTAACGCCACGATTCAGCCGTGACGAGCCATTTTGAACTATGCTTCTCATCCGAAAGGGTCGGGAATTATTATACGCGTTGTTCAATCATAAGATCGCAAGCGATGTTCATTGGTTTGCGACGGCATTGAAATGGCACCTCCCTGGATAGGTCCCCGTTGCGTCAACTATTTTTCCACAAGGTCTGAAGGGTGCTCCAACCATGTCGGCATACTTCAACCGTGTATCTCCGCACCAGCTTAGACTCTCCTTTTGATTGGGGCCACAGACGTCATTTCGGGTAACCTCCGCAGTTGAACTTGCCTTGCATAGCAGAGGCTCTTGTGGCTGAGCATCTTCACTTCTCTGTCACGCTTCAGGCGTGAAGTGGGTCAGCGCTCGGCCTCTCGCCATCATCTGGCAAGCGCAGGGGACTTGTTGCTCGGAGCTCGCCGCAGCGAACAGTTGGGGGAGGAACCCGGGTCTTCTGGTCACACTGGATCCCGTTTTGCTGCGCTCCCAAACGGCCGCCATCGCTGCTCCTGTGAGATCCACGGCACGCTGGCACAGCCCGAGTGTCCCAGACGCGCCCCCGTCCAGCACCACTGGCAAGAGGCGGACGGTGCCGGGTGTTAACAGGAGCGCCTTCGGGCCAAGGTGTGCGTGGGTTGTCACGGCGACCTCGACGCTCTCCGAGTGGTTGCTGCGGTCTGCCCAGAGAGTGCCCCGATCTGTCGTTATGGTTGCAGGGCCCAGGAGTTCGGTGCACTTCGGACCAGGAGCATTGCTATCATAACCAGATAAGGAGCACAGAGAACAGAAGAGCCAGGGAGGGAGCAGAGAGAACAGAAGAAGGTGAGCAACTGTGGCCTCTGAGCAAATTCAGGGGTCGTCCATCTCGCATGTTCTCGCCATCCTTCCAGCAGAACCAGAATTACGTCTTTCCGCTCTTGAACATGGAGCTCGTGTTACATGGTGTTGCCACGCGGCCGTCTTGGCCCAAGCAGTTCTGCCCAGCGCTGCTCCCCTTTGTGAGCATTTTTTGATTTGTTGTTTTGCCGATCGGCGCGGGCCCTCGCACCCCCCCTCCCCCCCCCATGGAGTAGGTCTTGGCTGGCG
Source organism: Prorocentrum cordatum (assembly GCA_963575745.1). NCBI lineage: Eukaryota > Dinophyceae > Prorocentrales > Prorocentraceae > Prorocentrum > Prorocentrum cordatum. The sequence goes on from CAUYUJ010011079.1 coordinate 305,692, forward strand.
CCTGTTTCGAGCGGGTGGAGTCTCCCCCATGGGGCGCATTGTTGCAAACAGACGCATTAAGCAGAGGTCCCGAGGCAGACCCCCCCTCCCCCCCCGTTTTTCCGCCCAGCATCAAAACGCCGAATAACAAAAACGCTCGCTTTCCCACGCCCCACTTCCCAGAGGCGCTCGCACACCCACACGGCCAAGGCATGTCCAGCAGCCCACGCGGCCGAGCAGCCACGCCCGGAGTCAGCCTGCCGCAGGTCGAGGACCGCGCTGTCCCTGTCGTAAGTCGGGCACGTCCCTCTACAGGAGGACTGTCCAAAAATAGTCAAGAGATAGTCGGGGGAAGATTTTTTGGGTATTTTTTAGCATTCCAAAACAAATTACTAATTCGCCTTTTCGGGCAAAATCCGCCTGTAGGGGGACACGCCCGACCTAATCCTTGTCCTGCCGCGAGCCAACCGGGGGTTGCGGGGGTGGGGGAGGAGGGGCGAAGAGCAGCCGAAGGCACCACGGCCGGGCGAGCATGATGATCGAAGCATCTCGATTAGACGTAAGAGTGACTTTTCGCCAGAGTGACCTTTGGCTTGGCATCGCTCGGACGTGTGCATTTTTCCTTTGGCGAGGACCATCGAGGAGCATCCTTGACCATTTGGCGAAACAAAAACACTCACGAAACCCCCAAAAAAAACAGGGAATGGACGTCCGAGCGATGCCAAGTTGGTGTGGGCACAGATGGGCCCTCACATGGCTGAAAACGAAGCGCCCAGGTTTGGTCTCCCCGCGGCCCCCAAAAAGCCGCGCACCAAAGGTCACTCTTACCCAGGGTCACTCTTGCGTGTAGCCGAGCATCGAAGCGCAGCCGAATTTGCCCGCACTGGTTGCAGGCCTGGCTGGCCCCCGAGGCCCCCTCGCGGGATAGGAGCCCTTTCCTCCGATGTCACATGGTCCTTCGTGACACGGGCTCCTGGGGGATCTCGACCATTTCCTCAGGGCAGTTTTTCCGTCCTAATCCTAATCCTAATCGGTCTTCTGACGGTCCTGGGGCCAGGGAGCGGTCTCCAGCCGCCGAACACGTGCAAGAATTGGCCGCCGTCGCGCTTTGTTGTTGCATGCCAGACGGAGCTAGGACGAGGAGAATGCCGTTCCAGAGCGTTCCGGAACGCTCTGAGAAGGCCGCGGCGCCCGAGACATCCTCCCGAGCCACCGGATCTCAGAGATTCTCGATTATCTTCGTCTTGGTTTCGTTTTAGCATGGCTTGGGTTTGAAGGAATTGCCGAGGATCGGCCTCGAGCCTGGGGGGGAAGTGAGAAGGAGAAGCCCTTCTCAGAAGGCTCGGAAGTCCCCTGGCCTTCTGAGAAGTGTTCTCAGCCTTCCCCGAAGACACTGGACACTTCTCAGAGGGCGCGAGGGCTTCTGAGAAGCCCCGCCGCCTCCTGAGAAGGCCTTCTCCTTCTCACTTCCCCCCCTCGCTCGCCGCCGAGAGGGGATTGCCGAGGAGCCTTGGGGCAGCCCCTGCAGCAGCGGCAGCCCCTGCAGCAGCGGCAGCAGCTGCGGCAGCGGCAGCGCCGGCAGCGCCTCGCACGTCCTGTCCGCCACGGCGGCCTCCAGCGGCAGCGCCGCCTCGCGCGCCGCGCGCGTGCCGCTGCTCGACTTCGGGCAGCTCCTCGAGGCAGCCCTGGAGGCTCGGGAAGCCAGCACAGCAATCGCAGACGTTGCTTCTACCCCGGCCCCCGACCCATCGACGAGAAACGAAGAGGCCAGTGGAGCAAAGGGGGAACCCGGGAGTACACTCCCAGGGGGCTATTCGGACGCCACCCCCATCGAGGACAGGTGCCCCCCCCCTCGTACGTTCCAGGGCTGTGCCCCGAATCTGCTGTCCATGCGAAGACCTCCCACAGCCTGGGGCAGGGGGCGACAGATCCCCTGTTGAACAAAAACGCGGTGCGCATCGTCCCTGCCGCCTCCCCGCCTCTGGCCCACCCCTTCTTCACGGCCCAGGGCTGCCACCGGTAACCTTCTTACTTGGGAAGCCTCCTCGGGCAAAAAGATCTGGGGGGGCGGGGCCTAGGGCCGGGACGGACGACAGGGGGCGGGATTGGAGAGGTGTTCGATCATGGACTCCTGGTGGAGCGCAACCATCCAGCTTCCGCGCCGAAGACCGCTGGAAACCGGCGAAGGCCGCTGGAAGCCGCCGAAGACCGCCAGAAGGCCGCCGAAGGCCGTCCGAGCACCGCCGAAGGCTGCCCAGGAGCGATGGGTCACGAGGGGCCCATGGTCGAACATCGAACACGCAGGATTGGAGAGGGGCGGGGCGGGGGGCTGCGAAGCCTGCTGCACGCAGCCGGCTTCGGCCCCGCCGCCGGAGAGGCCCTCCTCGAGGCGCGGGCGCGCCTCCAGCTCCGGGCGGCGCCCCGGGAGCTTGTCGCGCGGAGGCGTTCGCGACCCCCTGAGGGGCGACGACGGGGGGGAATTGCCCAGAGGCGGGCATCTCATGTATCCGAAGAACAGAAGACGGCATAATAAACGTAAAGTTTTGGCGCTCCGCGCGGATTTCTTGGATCGGCGCTGAGGCCCCCCGACGGCGCCTCCGGCGCCGCCCCTGGCGCGCTCCGCGCGCCAGGGAGGGGGGTCCAGCGCAGATCCAAGAAATCCGCGCGGACCGTCGCAAGTTTCTGCTTATGCCGTTTTTTCTCTTCTATGTATTTGCCGGGGAGCCTCACCGAAGACAAAGACCACCGGCGCCCCTGGATACGTTCGGCTGCACGTAAGAGTGACCTTTCGGCAGAGTGGTCTTAGGTGCGGGCACATTGTGGCCCCCCGGTGGCCGAACGTGATGCGATAGCGGCGGCTTGCGCGCTCGGGTTTGGCCCCTCCGCGGCTCCCCGAAAGCCGCGCACCAAAAGTCACTCTTACCCAGGGTCACTCTTGCGTGTAGCCGAAGGCACTGAGAATCGGCGCATGAGGATACTTGTGTTGCCCCCCCCCCCTTCTGGGCCATTTGTCCTTCTCGTCGCCTCCGACCCCCCCTTGCTCTCCCCCCATTTCTTTCGTTCGGCCCAACGGGAGCCCAGAGCGCGGGCTCCTGCAGAAACAGGGGCCGCTAGATGTCCCTGAACTCCTGGAGCAACGTCGGAAGAGGGCCAGTTGAGCTAAAAGCGATTCTCCCGCCCGGCCCAACTCAGCTCAAACTCGGCCCCCAGACCCCTCCGGGGGTCCGTTCTGGTTCGTTTTCCAAGGCGGACTCGGCCGTGGCGACGAGAAGCCTCCAGGAGGCCGACAATCAGAGCGTGAATTACCTACCCCGCTTTCGCTTCCAGGCAAAACCAAGTCGCCGCTCGTGAGTGAGAACATGAGTGGAGGAGATCGAGCCTCCTCGTGGCGGGAGCGCGGCAGGACAAAAAGGCGTCACAGGATGGCCGCAGGAAAGCGGCGGGGGTGGCACCACTCTCGCGTGCCGGATGGTGGCAGGTCGCCAGCACGAGAGGCGCCGCTCTCGCGCGGGGTGGTGGCAGGGAAGCGGCAGGGGAGGGCACCAACGTGAGCACTTGCAGCGAGCCTGGCCAGGGCAGTCGATCGGCGCATACAGTCGAAACCGATGGTAGGCTTGGCAGACCTTCCCAAGGGTACCCTCGCATCCGTGCCTCCTTCGTCCACCCTCGACTACTTTCGATAGCCCGTCGCGTTCGAAAAAGCTTTAACATGGGCGTCCCAGGGGCTTGCATGCCTACCGCGCATCCTTACTACCAGTTTTGACTGTATGCCTTCCTGCCGACGCCAGGAAGGCGCATAGACCGATCCTGGACCCTGGCCAGGATCGGTGTAGAGTTGCAGAGGTGGGTTCCTCCCCTGAGGCCCGACGCCACGAACAAAACAAAAAACAGCATCGTGAAAGAACTGGCCCGGAGCCCTGGACCGCATCTTTCTGCCGCATTTTTCGAGCCGGGTCGGTCCGTGAGGGCCCCGGGACCCGAAACGGGACGAAATTGCTCGCAGCGGGAAAAAGAGAAGACGCCAAGGCGCCTCGGAGCCCTGGGCAGGAGAGCGCCACGGGATGTCGAGCAGGATCTCGGGGTCATGGACGCACACACGCGCACACCGATCCTGTGCCCAGGGTGGTCTTGGCCAGGACCGGTGGGGTTCGCCTGGGCGGGAGAGGCGCCACCTCTCCTCTCCGCGGGCCGCTGGGGACCCCACAGGGGTGGTCGCGGAGTGCGCGCCGGCCAGCGGCGACCCCGCCACCGGCGTTTTGACCGATCTGACGTTTCGGAAACGGCCGATCGTTCTTCCCCCTCCTCCTCCTCCTCCTCCTCCTCCTCCTTCTCCTCCTCCTCCTCCTCCCTCCTCCTCCTCCCTCCTCCTCCTCCTCCTCCCTCCTCCTCCTCCTCCTCCTCCCTCCTCCTCCTCCTCCTCCTCCTCCCTCCTCAAGAAACCGACGCCGAGGGCGGCACTGCACGAGCCCGCGGTGCCCCGCCCCAGGCCGAGGCGCGGCCCGCCCCGCCGCCCGACGGGGAGCGGCGCGCCCCGGTGCTGGAGCTCGGCGAGCGGCTGCTGGAGGCCCGAGGGCGTCGAGCCCAGACCCTCTGAGTCGTTAATCTCAGGAGGGGAAAAAACACACAGACACAATTAATCGTCGATTTCCCAGAAAATATTGGAAAATATGGGAAGTGGGGGGGAAGACAGAAACCCAGAAAATATGGGAAAATATGGGGGATATTTTTATTTGTGTGTATTTATTTGTGTGTTCCAGTTCCCCTTCATAATCGCCGCTAATCGACGCTGCGTCGACGCTACTCGGTGTTCATCGACGCCGAGTCGGCGCTATCCCATGGGTTACCAGGCGCGAATCGACGCTAACGCACTCCAGAGACGGAATCGCGAGGGTATACAGAGCTCCCACGATTTGTTGCCCAATGCTGGGGGTGCTCAGCAGCCAGCGTGGGGGGAGAAGTGGCGCCTCTCCCGCATAGGCGAACCCCATCTCCCCAGACCCCCTCGGGTCGTGAAAAAACACGACGGGAGGTTTTGATATTTTTCTCTGCCTCCCGGGGCCATCGCCAGGCAACGACTCAGGAGGGGAAGCCAGTTCCCCGGGAGATGGGTCCAGACTTCTGGAGGTCCACGTCGTCCAAAGAAACATGACGTCGAGGGGCGAGGAAGGGCGTCGAAGAAGGGGCCAGAAATTCGACGATACGATGTGTTCAATTCCGTCGTTGCCAGATCATAGGTTTGGTAAGGTCGGTCGCGACCAATTTCAAGCAGCGGCGAAGCGTCCTGGCGTGCCTAGAGGCCCACCAAATAATTGTCTAAGAACATGGTGTGGTCTGCACGGCATGTTCTTATCATATTTCTGACTGAGACTGCTTTGAATTAACACATCGGGCCTTTGTTCTAAGAACCTTGTTGTTGTTATGAGAACATTTTTGGGTTCTAAGAGCATGTCTTGGTAGGCCTATAGGAATGCCGGGACGGTCGGTCCCTGCTCAACAATTGGTCGCGACCGATCTGCGACAATGTGAATCCCGTCAGTTTTCCTAGGTTTCGGCCCCGGGTGCCTTGGAATTAAGACAACTGGACCTGGGTCGAAGAAGTGGCACTGGGGAAGGGGTCGGAAGCTCATGGGGCCGCGGATTTTCAACAAATCGTATCCGAGGACGTCCAGCGGCGCGAGCACCCAGGACCCAGGCATCGTCGCGTCGAGAAAAAGATCACGACGGCTGGTTTTTGGTAATTTTCTGCATCTAAGGGCCCTCCAGGGTCGAGGACCGTCAACAAAAATCGGTTCCTCTCCTGGAGAGGAGAGGAGAGGAGAGGAGAGGAGAGGAAAGGAAAGGAGGAGGAGGAAGAGGAGGAGGAGGAGGAAGAGGAGGACGAGCTCACCCCTTCCTCTCCCCTCGGCGCACCTGTTCCTCTGTGCGCCCCGAGAGGCCGTGGGCGACGTCTCGACCTCCAGCCTCGGCACCCTCGAGCCGGACGGGGGCGCGGCGCTGGCGCCAGGCGCGAGGAGAGAAAGGGGATCCAGCCCGAGAGATCTGTCCCCAGCCCCCCTTCGCGCTGTGAAAAAATCACGACGGGAGGTGGTTCCATATTTTCGGCCTCATGGGGGCCCTCACTGGGTCCCGGGATCGTCAGAAATCGACTCAAGGTGAAATCACTTGTCCCGGGGAAGGGGTCCAGACCTCGATCTGGGGGTCGACGTTGTGAAAAATTCACGACGTCGGGGGTCTGGGACTATTTTTTCCCGGATCAGAGCTTGCCTCTGTAGGGGTCCTAGCGGATATAAAGCTGAGGTGAGGTGGGCGGCCGATTTCGGTGGCCGGGGCCGGGTGCCCGGGTGCCCGGGGGTTCCCGGGGGTGCCCGGGTGCCCAGGTGTGTGGCCGATTTCGGTGGCCGGGGCTGGGTGCCCGGGTGCCCGGGGGTGCCCTATAGCCCTATAGCCGTACCTATACGACCACCCTTCGGGTGATAAGGAGGTTCGGGGGGGGGGGAACCAACGTCTCACTCGATCGGTCTCACTATCGATCTCAGTATCGATCTCACTATTTGTCTCGCTCGATCGATCTCACAATCGATCTCACTCGATCTATCTCATTCGACCGATCTCACAATTGATCTCACAATCGATCTCACAATCGATCACACAATCGATCTCACATTCGGTCTCAATATCGATCTCACTATCGATATCACAATCGCTCTCACAATCAACGTCATCATCATCATCATCATCATCATCATCATCATCATCACCACCATCATCATCATCATCATCATCATCATCGTCAACATCATCAACATCAACATCATCACCAACATCGTCATCATCATGAGGGCACCGTCATCATCATCATAAACATCATCATCAACGTCAGCATCATCATCGGGACAACATCATCATCATCATCATCATCACCATCATCATCTCATCATCAACATCATCATCATCATCGGGACACAGTCATCGTCATCATCATCATCAGCAGCATCATCATAATCATCATCATAATCGGGACCCCATCATGATCACCATCGTTCTCATCATCAACATTATCATCAACATCGTCATCATCCTCGGGACACCATCATCATCATGATCATCGCATCATATCGACATCACCATCATCACCAACATCATCATAATCATCATTGGGGCACCATCATCATCATGAGCAACATCATCATCATAATCGTCATTATCATTATTATCATCATCGGGACACCATCAGCATCACCATCATCATCACCATCATCATCATCAGCATCACCATCGGGACACCATAATCATCATCAACTTCATCATCAACAACATCATTATCGCCGGGACACCATTTCCATCAACATCATCATCACCAACATCATCGGCATCATCATCATCAGGGCACCATCATCGTCATCATCATCAACATGAGCATCATGAGCATCATCATCCTCATCATCGGGACACTCTATCATCATCGGTACCATCATCATCATCATCATCATCTTCATCGGGACACCATCATCATCATCATCTCATCTTCATCATCACCATCACCATCACCATCATCATCATCATCATCATCATCATCATCATGATCATCATCTCATCATCATCATCATCATCATCATCATCATCCTCGCGGGACACCGCGGGACACCGGCGGGACACCGCGGGACACCGCGGGACACCGCGGGACACCGCGGGACACCGCGGGACACCGGCAGGACACCGCGGGGCCCCGCGCCCCGGAAGAGAAACATTTGGTCCGGCCGCGCCTCAGCCACAGGAGACTTTTTTTCGCCCGCCCACGCAGCTTCCCCTCGCACGCACGGCACGCACGAACACGAAACCGAAACCGATTTCCCGGTGGGGGGCTCGCCGTTCCACTTCGATCTCACCCCCTCACCTCCGATAGCCCTATAGCCCAATAGCCCTATAGCCCAATAGCCCCATAGCCCCATAGGCCCATAGCCCCATAGCCCTATAGCCCTATAGCCCTATAGCCCTATAGCCCTATAGCCCTATGGTCCTAAAGCCCTATAGCCGTATGTAGCCCTATAGCCCGAATAGCCCGAATAGCCTTATAGCCCTTAGCCCTATAGCCCTATAGCCCTGTAGCCCTATAGCCCCATAGCCCTAAAGGCTTCTAGCCCTATATCCCTATGGCCACATCGCCCTATAGCCCTATAGCCCCATAGCCCTAAAGCCCTAAAGCCCCATAGCCCCCCCCAAATTCTGATTGGGGCTTTTCTCTGGTATCATTGTTAGTTGTTCTGCGTAAGTTTGAATAATTTGGGGGGTATCTTTTATTTTTCATCCAAAACCTGCCTGTAGGAGGACGCGCCCGACCTACGTCTGGGTCTAGGCGTCGCATCTTTCGCCTGGCTTCGGGCCCCAGGGGCCCTCCGCTGTTTCCGCGCTAATTGTAATTGTTCGCCATATGTTGAGAGCACTGCCGATAAACTAATACTATATATATATATATATATATATATATCAGTAAGGGCCTCGCCCCCTGCCGCCGGCCCCCTCTCTCGGAGAATGGGCCATGGAAGAGCTAAGTCAAGAGGGGTTACCACACCTGGCGATTGGTAAGACGTGTATGGTTTACGGGCTTGGTTACCACACCTTGCGATTAAAGGGCCGAGGAAGTTCTCGCAGTTTGGGTTACCACGCCTTGCGATGGATGTGCGTGAAGGGTGGCACCGAATTTCAGAAATGTGGCAAATCCCCTGTGTTTTTGGACCCTGACCCCGCGGATCTGCGTGAGGGGTGGCACCGAATTTCAGAAATGTGGCAAATCCCATGTGTTTTTGGACCCTGACCCCGCGGATCTGCGTGAGGGGTGGCACCGAATTTCAGAAATGTGGCAAATCCCATGTGTTTTTGGACCCTGACCCCGCGGATCTGCGTGAGGGGTGGCACCGAATTTCAGAAATGTGGCAAATCCCATGTGTTTTTGGACCCTGACCCCGCGGATCTGCGTGAGGGGTGGCACCGAATTTCAGAAATGTGGTAAATCCCATGTGTTTTTGGACCCTGACCCCGCGGATCTGCGTGAGGGGTGGCACCGAATTTCAGAAATGTGGCAAATCCCATGTGTTTTTGGACCCTGACCCCGCGGATCTGCGTGAGGGGTGGCACCGAATTTCAGAAATGTGGCAAATCCCATGTGTTTTTGGACCCTGACCCCGCGGATCTGCGTGAGGGGTGGCACCGAATTTCAGAAATGTGGCAAATCCCATGTGTTTTTGGACCCTGACCCCGCGGATCTGCGTGAGGGGTGGCACCGAATTTCAGAAATGTGGCAAATCCCATGTGTTTTTGGACCCTGACCCCGCGGATCTGCGTGAGGGGTGTCGATTTCGAGCCCCCCCAGCAATTCAGACAACGCGCCCAGGGGACGCTAAAAATCTTGTTTGGGCCTCCCCCCCCCTCGCGCGGTCAATCAACTAGTTACAGTAACCAGCAATAAGTCAACTAGTTACAGTAACCAGCAAGAAGCAGAACTGTAACACTGGAAACTACAACCTACGACTGGTACAGGAAACTGCGAATCACGGCCTACAGCCTGGTGGCCCCACAAGGGGGCCGGCGGATATATTATATATATATATATATATATATATATATATATATGGAATGCGTGTGTCAAAAAATGTGTGGGAGAAAACGAAGGGGAACACAGAAGATGTGAAAACTCGCTGGATGACGCGCTCTGGGCCACGGGGCTCCGTGCCCGCGCGCACTTGCCCAGGCCTGAATGCGCGCAGGCACAACTCCAGACGGCCGCGCAGACCTGCCAGAACCGCCTTGCCGCCGATGGAGCCCGCGGCGTGCCCTGCGAACAGCCGCTGGACGAGCAAGGCACGCACGCGGCCACCTGCACCCTGGGCGGCGGTGTGGAGCGCCGCCACAGCAGCCTCGAAAATGCGGTGGCTGGCCTGGTCCGCCGCTGGTGCCAAGAGCCGCTGACGGAGCAGCGGGTGCCAGTTTGGGACCGTGTCCGCAGCCGGAGGCCGGCGGACCCGCCGGACGCAGACCTCCTCGAACGCGCTGTCTTCGACGTCGAGTACAACGACGGGGCTTGTTGCCACTGGATCGATGTTTCGGTCCGCCATTCGGCAACCGAGGACGCGGTGCAGGCGGCGCCGCGCCGGTTTGGCGAGGCTGCCAGGAGGGTCGAGCGCAAGGAGCACGCCAGGTACCCGAGGGACACACTGACGCCATTCGTGGACACCCCCGGGCGCTTGGGCTGGGAAGCCCGACAGTGACTTCTGCGGCAAGTGTGCACCCTGCCCGAGGACTGGAAGCTCGGCGAGCAGACTCGGGCCTACAATGTCGTCGGTTGCTCCGTGCAAGCGCAGCTGGCGATGCAGCGCCGCCGAGGAGCAGCTGGGCTGGCCTGGCGCCGCGGGGAGCAGCCTGCCCGAGGGCACGCCGCAAGCTGAGACAGGGCGCGCGCCGCGCGCAGCACCCCTGCCTGACTGCCTCTCGCTCCTCCCCCTCCCTTACCCCTCTCTTTTCCCGCTCTTTGCGTCTAGCGGCGGTCGCACGGGCACCAAAACGGGGGTGCCCGTGGCGCGTGGTTCCAAGCCGTGCGTCCGTCGCCTCCGCCTCATGGTTCTCTCCTGGTTCCTCCTCTTTCTCCTCCTCCTCCTCTTCCTCCTCTTTCTCCTCCTCCTCCTCCTCCTCCTCCTCCCCCTCCTCCTCCTGCGGCAGAGCATATAGCAGCCCTAGCCGTAATGGAGCACTGTCCTGACGCAAGCGGCATTCACTCTGACTTTCTTGGTCTAGTCCAGCTGTCCGACGCCCCTTGGACAGCCGTCGCCTCTCGGCATCATATCTACGCGGGCGTGCGCATAAAGATACGTGCGTCGCCAGCTTGGGATGCTGAGTTCACCATCCGCAAAGTGGCGGCGCATGTAGATCTGGACCAGCTGGAGCCTCAATCCAGAGAGTGGTTCCTGGCGACGGGAAACGATTACGCCGACCGGTATGCCAAGTTAGGAGCGGCGTCCCTGGCGCAACCCTCCAGCGCGGAAAGGGAGGCCCATGCCGAAAATGCATCCATTTTGCAGCGGTGCCTTCGATACGTTGCTAAGTGTCTGTTGTTGTACCCGAGGCTGGCGCCGTCTAAAAAGATGCGCTATACTTTCAAATCGGCTTTGCGGGCCCCCTGTTTTACGATGGGGGCCGCGTCGGCCCGGGACGCATTGCCAGAACCACCAACGCCCCGCCAACTCGGCAGGATGTCGAAGACAGGGGGTGGTGGGGGGAGAAGTGGCCCGCACACGCGTGCAGGCCAGGTGGAGAGATCGGCCGTTCTCCCAGGTCCGCATAGGACGCCAGCAGCGCCAGCAGCCATTCCTCACAGACCCGCGACACCTTCGGGCCCAGCAGTTCCAGAGGAAGCCAGAAGAGGCTCGCTTTTTCCGTTACTCCCACCTACAAATGGGCACCAATTCAAGTGGATCAGGCACAGATGGGCGTGCCAGAAGTGCCTTAGGCGAACTCGCAGAGACCCGCCTTTTCTAGCTTTCCCCTGCGCAGGGCACAATGCAGTGCTCAGCGAACTGGTGCGCGAAAGGCGCGGGCACGCGCTGTTCGTCACTTCTACTCCGGACGGCATTTTGTTCGTCTGCATGAAATGCGGATGCATTTCGGAAGGAGTGCGCATTAGCAACCCCAGCAAGCGCTGCAATACACGCCCGGCCAGCGCCCACACGAGAGAGAATTTGAACAGAATTCGTAACGGCCAGCATCCGTCACACAAGAGAGGGAACGCGCAGGTACTGGAAGAGCTGGTCCCTATAGACGACTTTCTGTAGATATCTCCCTATAGAGGGTTCGCTGTTGAGGGTGTCGTGGGGAAGGGAAGGCACACGGAGCGGCAGCGAAGAGTAGAGCGGGACATGGGCGGGACTGATTACCCCTCTCGCGGCCACAATTGTTGCAGAGTGCTTCGCATTGCAGCCCCTAGCGAAAACCAATCAAAAAGGAGGTGGACCTGAACGGGCCACCGCCAGAGGGATGCGATTCGGTACTCGTTGTCGCTGTGAGGAAAAAGGATCATCGCACCGCTCCCGTGGTTGTTGCTTTCACTTCAGCAGACGGTCGGGCCCCCGAGCACACTAGCGGACCAGAGGATTTATTAACCGCACGCGCGCCCGAGCGTGAAGCACGCGCATGAGGCTCCCAGGCTTCTCTTCTCCCATCTCTCCTCCTTTCCCCCTTGCCAGTCCCGTCCGGGATCCGAGTGGCAGTAGACGCCGCAAAAAGGGAGGGATACAGTTTCCCCCAGTTTCGTATCATCCAGAATCTGCGTTGTTACGGTTTCCGCCCTCGTGTTCTCGAGGGCGGGGTATGATTTGTCCGCCCGATCTGGGTGTCACGGAATACCCCCGAGGCGCGGGTAGCAGCCGGCAGCGGGAGACAGCACATGCTAGGCTAATAATCCATTAAGTGGGATAGCAGATTCGAGCGTCTGCCTGCTCCTACGGAAGGCTAGGGGGACAATTTCGTTAGCAGACGGTTGCCCCGCCCTGCTGTCATAGGATGCTCGCAGCGCGATGGACTTGCATGCGTTGGCACCAGGAAGGCAGGCCCGGTGCACCTGATGCGGGTGCCCGTCATGCTGGGGATTGATCCCCTCCAGGTGCACCCTCCATGCTTTGGCATGGCACGCCCCTGCGAACACACACGCCTCAATTCAGCGGCAGGGAGGCGCGCGGACCCATTTGGGGCCCATCCGCTCCCCTGAGGGGAACAGCTGGCCAGTGCACGGCCCAAGGCTCATCAGAATGCGGACCACTGCCGCGGCAAGTTCGCTTCCCCGACCTGGGATGCCACCCTGTAGGAGCCCTGATTCGACAGGATCGCACGTGGGCATGGGTGAGAAGGTGGCGGCGGCCAGCGAATGCGATCGCGAGGTGGAGTATCGATCGGTGCTCCCCACTAGGCACCTCAGTATCGTCGCTGTCCGCCGACCCCCACTTTAGGCCGCGCGGCAGGTCTTTCACATCGGTCAGGTGAGTTAGCCTGATCCGCGGCCTAAGGTTACATCCGAGACGATCCCCCTCCTCCTCCTCCTCCTCCTCCTCCTCCTCCTCCTCCTCCTCCTGCCCCCGCCAGAGCGCCCTTTCCGTTGAAGGCGGGCGGAGAGGTGCCCGAGCTTTGCCAGGGGAGGCTGGGGCCAAGCAGTTTTGCGGCCGCGGCGCGGCAGGACCGGGGCCCCACGCCAAAGCGCGGGGGCCCCCCGTTGCTGGAAGGGTGGGGGGGGCACTCGGGCGCCCCCGGGCCGAGGGGGAGGAGGAGTGGGAGGAGGAGGAGGAGGAGGAGGAGGAGGAGGAGGAGGAGGAAGAAGAGGAGGAAGAGGAGGAGGAGGAGGAGGCGGAGGAGGAGGATTGACTCTGTGATCCCAGTTGATATTTTGCCCGACGTTGAAAATTCAGGAGGAGGAGGAGGAAGAGGAGGAGGAGGAGGAGCGACCCTCTGCTTGGACGTCGCAATGTGTGCCGTATCGCAGCCCCCCACGACCCCGACTTTTCCCAGTGTAAGCTTTTCATCCTCTGATGTGTGTGTTTTATGGCTCGGGGGACATTAGAAACCGTTCCAAGGGGCCAACCATCTCGAACATGCTGCCGTCGCGAGCTCTTTTGCGTGTGGACAGCGTCGATGATTCTCAGGACGTGTGTTGGCTCAGCGTGTGTTGTCCCGTTGTGCTCCACTGATGGATCATTGAACCGCCTGCGTCTTATTGCTGGGCTTCGATTGAATTGGGCGAAAGCGCCCAGCGAGAAGCAGTGCGACGCTAAGACCTCCCCCTCCTTTTCCGCCTGCTCATCTTCTTCTTCTTCTTCTTCTTCCTCCTACTCCTCCTCAACCTCCTCCTCCTCCTCCTCCTCCTCCTCCTCCTCCTCCTCGTTCCTCAAGGCTCGGGTTCAGGCCGTTTCCCTGCGCCCGCCTCCCGCTTAGCGTCTGTTGCGCCTTGAGGTGCGGTGCCGCCATGACGCCGCGCAAGTATGAGGTAAAGGTTTTTCTTGATCCGTGCATGCGATTCTACGTGCATGTGGACTTGCTGGGCGCGTCGCTCGGTGCTCGTATCCATGACTTCGCGCATGCCATCGGCATCCCCGTCGACGGGATCGAGCTCGCCATCTTCGACGAAGGGGGAGGAGGAGGAGGAGGAGGAGGAGGAGGAGGAGGAGGAGGAGGAGGAAGAGGAGGAAGAGGAGTTGCCCCGCCCCTTGCCCATGGCGCCCCCGCCTGGCATTTGGAGCCATTTTCGATGTGGTGGACAGGGAGGTCAGCAATGGCGGCAACTACCGTGCGCCGCAGCAGCAGGAACCGAAGGAGACGATGAGGCCGGTAAAGCGCCTGCCGAGGTGGGTCCGCTTGGAGGCAGCGGCCTCGGCGGCGCAACCGCCAGACATACCGCCCTCTCCTGCGTCTACCCAGAGCATTTCGCCCCCTGCAGCACGACACCTTCAGCAGTACAACAAGAAGCTGCCGCTGTCGCCGTCAGCTCCGAGGGTGATTGTGGTGCCGGCGCCGCCTGCTGCGCCGAAGGCGCCCAAGGACAAGGCGGCAAAACCCCTAATGAAACGCAAGCGGCGGAAGAAGGCCAAGGACGCCCGATCGTCTGAAGGAATGGACCTTACCTCCGTCTGCAGCGGTGACAGCGCAGGGCGGTGCTGCGGAAGGGCTGCAGCCGCCACCGCCGCCGCCGCCAGCCCCACGGGCAAGGCTGAGGGCAGCAGACCGCTCTCGTGCGGTGGGGGCAGGTGGAATGGTTGCGACACTGCCGCCCCTGCCGCCACCAGTCAGGATAGTTCGCACCCCGCCGAGGAAGTGGAAGTGAAATTCCAGGCCCAGGAGTTCTTCATTGGTGATCGCCAGCGTCGTAGGCGTCGACCCAGGAAGCACGTGCAGGACCTTTCTCGAGCCACTTCTTCTAGTCGCCTGGCAGCCTCCGATGGTCATCCCAAGGCAGTTTTGGAGGAGCGTGCGGTTTTGTCTGAGCCCCATTTGGGTGCTCGCTCAACGTGTCCACAGATTCGCTTTGGGGCTGAGCCTCCGTTTGATGAGGCTCGCCATGATGAGTCTTCTCGGTCTCCCGAGGTCGACACTACCGTCGCCGCTTGGTGTTGCTCCGACTCACCTGTGGGGGTACCAGTTGGGGGGCAGCCTCCGTCGGTTGAGGCGCCCTCTTCGTTGCCTATCGGGGGGTTTCGTGAGCATGACAACGTCGGCGGTGAGGACTTTGGCGCATCTCAGAGTTTTGTGGAGATTTAGACTCATCAGTTTTGTATGGCTGAGCCTCCTTTGAGGGATCACCTTGATTTTGAGAATGGTTGTTTGGCTGAGCCTCCAGCAGTTGGGGCACGCCACGACGGAACCTTGAGGTGTGGAGTGGCAGGTTCCATTGTCATGCCGATTCCCAGTCCAGTATGTCATGCTGCTGTTGATTGTGTTGTGGAGGAGCCTCCTTGGGTTGAGGCGCCACCTCACGATTCGTTCACGTGTGCCTGTGCGTATCTGGCCGGTGGCGGTGGTGATTTGGCTACGCCTCCCACTGTTTGAGCCTCCCCCGGTCGAGGCGGTACCTCTTTTGGAGCCGCCTCCTGAGGTCGAGGAGGTAGACGGCACGACGTCCTCGGCGCATTTCGGCTTCGAGTTTTTTCCACAGTTTCGCGGATGGAGAGCGCGTAATTCCCGTGCTCCGCCAGAAAGCAGTGGCTAGTGGCACCTGCCGTTCCCGCGGCTTCTCGGCTGCTGGCAGCTGGTGCATCCAACGCATTGCTGTTTATGCTTGTAGCTCTTGCTCTGCAGCGCGATGCTCCGCACTGATTTTCGCGACAGCCACTCGAGGCGCAGGGCTCGAAGCAGTCCGCGCCTGCGGGTGGGTCCTTTCCTGTGCCCTGCCTGTCAATCTCTCTGCGGAAGCTTGCGTGGCTCTGCCTGTCAATCTCGTCCTCTTCCTCCTCTGCCTCCACCTCGATCCACCTCCCCGATCCTCCTCGACCTCCTCCTCCTCCTCCTCCTTGATCCTCCTCCTTGGTCCTCCTCGATCCACTTCCTCGACCTTCCTCCTTACCGATCCTCCTCCTCCTCCTCCTCCTCCTCCTCCTCCTCCTCCTCCTCCTTCCCGATCCTCCGATTAGATCGACGGCAGCGCCTCCGCCAGGCGTGGCACCGACGCCGCGTTTCGGGAACGCCCGCGAGCACGCTGCGCCCGACCCAATGCCCGACGCGTGGCCGTGGGCGCCCTGGGGAGCGCCGGCGCTGTCGTGCAGCCTCGTGGCGATCGGGGGCGATGACGAAGACAATGACGTCATCATCGTCTTCATCACCTGCATAATCCTCATCAGCATCAGCATCTTCAGCAACATCATCACCATCATAATCACTGTCACCAACACCACCAGCATCATCACCATCATAATCACTATCATCATCGATCGTCATCCTCTTCTTCCGATGTACCATCATCAGCACCATCACCATCATCATCACTTTCATCGTTATCGTCATCGTCATCATTATCGTCATTGTCATTATCCTCCTCAGTCGCATTATCATCATCAGCAGCATGATCATTTTCAGCATCACCATCATTAACAGCATCATCGTTATCCTCATCATAATCCTCATCCGCATCATGATCAGACTCGTCGCCATCATCAGAATCACCATCATCATCATCATCACCACCAGCATCGTCGTCATCATCGCTGTCATCATCATCATCATCATCATCATCATCATCATCATCATCATCATCATCGTCGTCATCGTCATCATCGCCATCGCCAGCATCGCCACCATCGTCATCATCGTCACAATCCTGTCCCATCATCGTCATCGTCTTTGCCATCATCATCAGCATCATCATCATCATTATCGACATCGTTGTCGTCGCCGTCGTCGTCGTTGTCATCATCGTCATCGTAATCATCATCATCATCACCACCACCATCATCATCATCATCATCATCATCATCATCGTCATCGTCATCGTCATCGTCATCGTCATCGTCATCGTCATCATCATCATCGTCATCGGGTACCCATTGGGTTCCTGGGAAGTGTCCGGCAAGGATCTGAAGGTCTCTGGACACTTTAGGAACGCGTGATGGTTTCCATCAGCTGCGCCTCGTCATAGGGCGTTCCGGGGATGCCGGGATCGTGCCGCACGGCCGCCTCTGAGACCCGAGTCCAGGCCCGAAAGCCACAGCCCTCAAGGTCATTAGCATGGAGGCAGCAGGCCCCCCGGGGGTCCCGAGGAAGACGAGTCCGAGGTGTTTCGCTGTTTTGGAGGCTTCGGGGCCCTCCACGCGGGCCCCGTGACCGTCAGAGAACAGTTCGGGATGAACAACGCATCCTGGAATAATGCCCCGGGGCCCAGGCCTCGTGTCCAGCCCGCGTCCTCCATGTTGAGGGACGACATCAGATCTAACCAGCCTCGAGTTTGTGCAGATCTTCCTGCAGATCCTCCCAGCCGAGGCCAGGAGGGCGCATACACCATCGCGGGGCCCAGGATTACCTGACCAGGCGCGGTGGTGATGTATATGTTTCTGCGAGCCCAAGGCGATGACGGTCCTAAGTAGGTATGTGCCCCCGGAAACTGGGGGGTTGGGGGAAGTCCTAAGATTGACACCAAGATGGGATGTTGCCGATCGTAGGGGTTGGGATGCGTTTCGTGTCGGTGAGGATCCCAGGCAGTGCCAGGGGGGTCACCAGCAGGAGTGTTCGCCACCTCCTCCTCAGGATCGAGGATCAAAACGCGCAAAACGTTTGGGTGTTTCTGGGAAGAGGTGGGGGGTCCTCCTCCCTCGCCTCAGGAGTTACGACCCGACCCCCCTGGCTGCGACTCCCTTTGACATTTCCTGGAGATCCAGGCGCACGGCCAGCGTTTCTGCCTCGTTCCAGGCCTGGAGACCCTCGCAGATCGATCCAGCTCGAGAAGTACCGCACACAGTTGGCGTCGCAGACCCCTTCATGTTCGTTCGCTCATCGTTCACCGTCGTTGATCCTCGCCCCCCTCCTCCTCCCTGGCGCTGGTCCCTCCCGCTGCCCCTGAGGCTCCTTCAGACGCAACGCTGAGGGGGCATAGGCTCAAGGGGGGTGCACCGGCGCCGTATTCCCCTATGGACCTGGAAGCCCACCTCG
Source organism: Prorocentrum cordatum (assembly GCA_963575745.1). NCBI lineage: Eukaryota > Dinophyceae > Prorocentrales > Prorocentraceae > Prorocentrum > Prorocentrum cordatum. The sequence continues at coordinate 323,833 of CAUYUJ010011079.1, forward strand.
CCCAGCAACATCCAGATTCGCTTTCGAGGGCCTGGCGACGATCTGGTGATGTATCGCCAATCCTAAGTTGATGTCCCCACCCTGAGCCCCGAGCCAGTCACCGCATATCGTTTCCCTTCACTCCCCCTCCTGTATCTGCTCCCCACCACCCCTGATACTCCCGCCAGCCCAATGACCTCTCCCCGTTCTTCTTCCCAGCTCCTTTGGCCCGCGCCCAGGCCTCCCCTGGCCCCCCCTAAGCCCCTGCCCTTGCCGCTCTGGCGCCTGCTCGTCCAGCCCGCGCCCTCGCTCCACTGGCCCCCACGACCATTTGTTTGAACCAGTTCCTTCGCTCGTCGTCGTTCGTCCTCGTCCCGTCCCCCCCGCTCAGCCCTGTCCCCCTGGCCCCCAGAGCCCCCATTGCAATATCCTGCACGTTTGTGAGTCCAGAGCGCGGAGTCCCTGATCTTTGTGCCCTGTGCTTGTTCGCTCGTCCTCCACCCTCCCGCGGCGCCGCCCTCCCGTGGCCATGGCCGCCCACGGGTCGCCATTCTTCGCCCCGGGAGCCCTGCGCAGGCCCGCAACCGTCGCGTCATCCCCCCCCCGCTGGCCTGGGAGCCCCCCCCTCCACGCGGCGCAGGGCGCTTCCTTCCTTCTCTGTCCCTCCTCCCTCTCCTCCCGCCTCCTCGTCCCCTGCCCGCCTTCCCCCACTGTCGGCGCAATCCTTGCAGCGCTCGTGCCCCATCGGGAGCTTTACCTGCGGCCCAGTCGCGAGGAGTCCGCACGCGCCCGCCCGCCCGGCTCCCAGTGGGACACGACTCACACGGATCGTGCCCCCAATGCGGCCCCAGTGGGAGAGTTCGCATGCCCATGTCGGGAAGCGTATCGCACAGACCGCGCCCCGTAGGAAGCTCCACTTGAGGCCCCAGTGGGAGAGTTGACGTGCACCCCCCCGCCCATTTCGCACACACCCCATCTGGATCGCGCCCCATTTGGAGCTCCAGCTGAGGCCACAGTGGCCAAGTTCGCATGCGTTCCCCCGCCTGTTTGGGCACATCCCTCAGACGACTCGCGGCCCATAGCCGCAAGTGGAGTTTCCTATGGGCCATAGGAAGCTCCATTTGCGGCTCCAAAGAGAGAGTTTGCAAGCGTCGCCACCCCCATCTCGGCACACCCCTCACATGGATCGCGCCCAATTTGGAGCTCCAGCTAAGGCCCCAGTGGCCAAGTTCGCATGCGCACCCCCGCCGTTTGGGCACATCCCCCCCACTTCCGCGCATACCTTACTCGGTTCGTGCCCCGCAGTGAGCTCCGCCTACGGCCCCAGTGAGAAAGTTCGATTGCGTTCCCCCGCCCACGTTGGCACACCCCTCACGTGGGTCGCACCCCATAGGGAGCTCCACTTGAGGTCTGAGTGTGAGAGTTCGCATGCGCCTCCCCGCCCACTTCGGCGCACCCTCACTCGTTTCGTGGCCCATTGCGAGCTCCGATTATGGCCCGAGCGGCCAAGTTCCATGCGTCCCCGCGCCCATGTCGGTGCAACCCTCAAATCAATCTCGCTCCGCAGGAAGCTCCAGCGCTGGCCCCAGAAGCGAGAGGGTTCGCATGCGCCTCCCAAAAGGAGAACAAGGAAACATACCCACAACGACGTCTGCACACCCCGAGCCAGCCAGCACGCGTGCGACGTGAAACGGATTCGAGCCAGCCGGAAGCCGTGGCCCTGATCAAACCACCAATTAAACACGCACGTAGGATTTACAGCTTACCAGGTGTCTACGTATACAACTGCATGCACGATGCTATACGTATGCGCACGTGCAGGCACATGCACCAATATCCCAATACAGGCACACTCGAGCACACACGCGTACACACATGCAGCCCCGCTTGCACAGACAGCCAAAGGTGCATGTTTCATCCCATGCCCACGCACCTATACACCTGTGCGTTCACAGATGCACTGCGTGCACGGTTGTGCACACAACAGGGCTCGCTTCGATTCCTCCGATTCGATTCGATTCGACTTCGATGGCTTCCGATTCCGATTCGATTCGACTTGGGATTCTGATTTGGGATCCGATTTTTCATTGGAGGCACAATAGCCTGCCGATGTCCGCCGATTCGACTTTTCCCGACTTGGCTGCCAATTTCCGCCGATCCGATTCATTTCGATTGCCGATCCGACTTATCGATTCGATTCTGGGCTCTCCTGACACAACTACGCACGGACATGTTCGTGCGCATACAGATACGCACGCAAACTCGCACGCGCGAGAGCAGCGCTCGCCGTGCCCGCGCGCGCAGGCTACCCGGGCGCCCGCACCGCCCGGGCCCGCGCAGCAGGGCCTCCCGGCAGCGCTGGCTGCAGCCCCGGCGGCCCCAGAGCGCGGAGAGCCGCGCGTGTTTCGCGCCCTCTCGGGCCTGCGGGTCCGTGCCAGCCCCACTTGCAGGACCTCCCGTCGGTGGCGGGCGGGAAATCACCACCCACCAAACCACCCCAACCCAACCCGAAGGTTCAGATTTACCCTCGATTTCTAGTTGGGGGGGGGTCGGGAAACCTCGAAAAAACACGCGTGGAACCCTTACCCCCCCCAACCCGAAAATCGGGTCTTCGGGTTGGGTTGGGGTGGTCTGGTAGGTAGTCAGGAAACAAGGATCCTTGCCTTCGAGGATCGAGCCATTCGTCATCTCTTGCTTGTCTGGAGGCCAGCGGAAGGCGGCTGAGGTAGGACGCGGTCAACTTCGCTTGCGGAAGCCAACGGAAGGCCGGCAGAAGCCGGCGGAAGCAAAAAGTGACCCTCCTTTTAGGGTTCAAGGTTGCCGGAACCCGCCATGTAGCCGCTGGCCGAAATTTCGATCGCTTGGAATCCCAACAGGGGTGTCGTCGTCTCTGTTTTGGGTGAGGGCGCTGATCTCGGCTAGACCTGGGGACCCGCAGGTGCTCCAACCCCCCGGGCTCCTCGCTCTCGCCTCTGCGAGCTGCGCCGACGTCGAGAACTTGCCCGCGCGCACGTACACATCCGCGGCCTCGCGGGCCGGGCCCCTGTCAGCCACGCGCAGAGGGGGGTGGGGGGAGGGGGGAGGGCTTCTTAGAAGCAGCCCTGGTTCTTAGAAGGCGGGGGCCTTATCTATGGATGTAGGGCCAGCGCCTTCTAAGGAGCGGCATCCGTCTAGGAGGCCTTCCCCCCCCCTCCCCCTACCCCCTGTGTGCGTGCCACCAACCCTGACCCCATGGATGCGGCGCCAGATGCCCCGCGCGGAGCGCCTCCGTGCGGCCGCGCATTTGCGGGATCGATCCAGGCTGCGGGGGCGCAGTGATGGGTATGTTCGCCGCCCGCGATCTGGAGCACAAGGTCACTGGGAATGCTCTGGGCGTCCTGGGCTGGGGTCAGCAATTGTTAACCGACCCCTATCCCCATCCCCATCCCTATCCAGACCCTCACCATCTGAGCACCCCAGTTTGGGAAGTACCCTTCGAAACCTGAAGGAAACAGCTTACAACTATCCCCATCTAGGGGGGGAAATCGGCCAGTAGGGCCCAGGCCACGCCCATGGGGATAGGGGTCGGTCAAAGGATGCTCAGGGGGGAGGTTGTGCGCTCCTTCATGGGAGTCCCACGAGGTCCCCAAATTCCGTGCGGTTTTGGGCGGGTCGTCTGGATTCCTCGGATCTGGTCGACGTGTGGACGACGAAATCTGGGCGAAATCTGGACGAAGGGGTGAAGAGGGGCGGTCAAAGTCTGGACGAAATCCCGTCGAAATGATGTTCCTGCTAGGGCCGCGGGGCGCCCACAGAGGCTCCCAGGGAGGCTCACCCCAGGATTCGGTGCTCTGGAGAGCCGCCGGGCGCCCCCTTGGGAGCCCCCGACGGGTGGCCTTGGGCACGCCGCGACGCCAAGGGGCATCTCTCCCGCAGGCTCTGGGGTGCCAGATGTCCAGGCGGGTCCCGGGCGCAGGCAAACAGAGAGGCCAAGACCGTATAACCACATCGACCTTTGGGAGCTCCGCGCGGATTTCTTGGATCGGCGCGGGGGCCCTCCTTGCGGCGCCTCCGGCGCCGATGCCAAGGAATCCGCGCGGAGCTCCGAAAGTTCAGGTTTACGCCGGTGTTCTCTTTTTTATATTTTTTTTAATAAAAAAAAACTCGATTCGCTGTGTCTCGTCACGCTCTGTCCCGGGCTCGTACGTATCCTCCTGGGGGGGCGCGATGGCGCCAGGACGCGGTCCTGGCATCGGCGATGCCGTCTTCGAGGGCCGAGCGCATCGACGGATAGAGTTCGATGGCAGGTGGTATTAGAATCGGGTCGACATTGTGCGCATCCGATCCCGAGGGCGTTCTGTGGCAATCCAGTGGCCTCCAGTCTATCCCGCCACCTCGCCTGGGTCCTGGACAAGAGGCCTTTCAGAGGCATCCTGGGGTCTCCTGGGCGCCGCTCTCCAGGACTGTCGACACAGGCGTAGTCTCCAGTCTCCAGTCCCTGTGGTATCTGAGGGGGTCTCTTCTTGGGCCTGCTAGAAGCCTCTCGGGGGCCCCGTGGCGGTCCCTCGGGACCTCTTGGGGGCCTCGGGGGGTCCTTCGGGGGCGTGTTGGCGGTCTCCGGAGCCACTTTATTTGGGGGGAAGGGCTCGACGTGTCAGTGCGGGGTTCCATTCTCGGAGCCGTCTTGGTGGCCTCTTGTGCCCTCTTGGGATCCCCGTGGGCCGTCTCGACACGATATTGGGGACCTCTTGGGCCGTCCTGGGCGCTCTCGCGACCGAACGCCGAACATCCGATGACGTCTAATCACGCTCACGCTCCGAAACGGGCTTCTCGGGAAGTAATTCGTGTTGACTTCTGTGGCTGGCCCCTGGGGCCTCCAAGAGAGTACCCACAAGATGCGCCCAGAACGGCCCCAGGGCGGCCACACCCGGAGCATCTCAGACCGTGTCACCGCCGAGAGAAAAGGGGGGGGCCAGTGCAATCAGCGAGTGCTGAGCGGCCGTCCCAAGCCTCCTGATGTGCGTCCGTCGCCGCCGCTGGCCTCAGGTGCGGGCAGGGGGGGGGGGGAACTTCGGGTGCGGTCGGGGGAAGCTTCGGGTGCGGCCGGGAAGGCAGACCAAGTGGAAGCTGAGGTATCCAAAACACCCTTCCGAGGCGTCGGACACGTGGGGACCCCCAAGAGTGCCAAGAAGGGCTCAAGAGCGCCCAGGAATTCTGGGAGTGCTGGGCCTGGGGCCCATGCAGAGAACAGAGAACTCGAAGGACATTGAGAACACTCCACTTCCTGCCTCGCGATACGGAGGTGGGAATGGGTTTATTGTGGGTGAGAGTTTTGCATTTTCAGGATAGCTGGATCAGGGCCCAACGTCCAAAGTTCTTGTTGCTCCGCAATGTCAGGTTTCGTGGTCGCAAGGCAAACTCCCACCCGCACCCCAGGGAGCATTGGCCCTCGAATCGAGAAAGTCGGCCCTGGGACGCGACGGAACCAGAGAATAAGGCTCGAGGCCCTCCCAGGTCTTCAATCGATCGAGCGACTAAACTGCCCCTCAGCCACTGGGGACCACAGTCACCAGGTCTAGGCCTCGTAGATGAGGTCGGAGTAGATGGGGTCGGAGGATCGTGCCGCATCGGCGATGCGTCTCGATGCGGAGCCGATTTTCTCCCGCCGACGTCACCGATGCGTCGCCGACGTCGGCGATGCATCAACAATGTACCGCCGATGCATTGGCGATGCGGCGCGATCCTCTGACCACATCTACTCGGACCCCATGCAAGAGGCCTCTACCATCAGGCGCAAAGATAGGGGGAGATAAGCATAGGAGGGGATGCATCAACCCCAAATCGCCTATTAATCGCCGATAGGGGCCCGATAGCCCGAAGGGGCCTGTCGCCGATCTGTCGGCGATGTATCGCCGAATTCTGGGTCAATGCATCCTCCCCTGTGCTAGTCCCCCCACTACAGCCAAGACGCTGAAATAAGCAACAGCTTGGATTCGGAAGGGGCTCGATGTTCCTTACGTCCTTCCGCGGCTGTTCCTCCAGCCCTCATCGTGCACCCCAGGCTTTTCTGAAGCCGCAGAGGAGCCTCGTTCCTTATTTAGCGTTCCTTATTCCAGCAGCCCAACTGTATCGTTGCCCCTCACCAGGGCCACGCGATCCTCACTTTTTTATCTGCAGGGCGAGAGCGAACCTCTTCCGCTGAAAGCTGAGCGGGACGCGCACCGCTTTGACTCGCAGAGAGAAAGGGCGGAAGAAGGCGGGGCCCCACGCGGCCGGGAGAGGGCGCAGCCCAGGGATCAGGCGGCGCCGAAGTGATACCACGCGATCCTCACACTCCACGCGCACGTCGGGGCAGCGACGTCTCCCGGGCCTCGTGGCCCCGTCTCCCGTCGCCGTGCGACGCGTCGGAGGGGCACCGCGCACGCGCCCCGGGCCACGGTGCGCACCTCCCCCGCCTCTTCGAGGAGGACTGCACGCAAGTCGAGCACGCCCCCCTACAGGAGGAAAACTGAAGCAAAGATAGACATAGACCAACCGTAGTCTGGGGACGACGTTTCGAGTCTTTGTGGACCATGCTTGGATCTTGGTTCGCAGGCGCTTTTGATTCGTCCTCCCGAAGCCCGCCTGCAGAAGGACATGCCCGACCCGAGACTACACCCTGGGCGATGCTTAAGAAAACGTAAGTTTTCGGCGAGAGTCTCGATGATTCTTAATGCTTCAATGCAAATCCCAAGATTTTGATCGAAGTTCTGGGTTTTTACTCAAATCCTGAGACTCTGAGTTTCTTAACCCATGATTTCTTAAGCATTTCGCAGGGTGTACACAGGAGGCACGTGGGTCAGGGGCAGCGTTCGGGGGCGCGGGGCGCATGGGGGGGGGCAATGCGTCGACCTCCGGAGAGCTCACCCCGCCCAGGAACGCACGGACACGCTCTGCCCGGGACCTACCGCCGATCCATCGGCGATGTACACCTTAGGCGATGCTTACGAAAACCTAAGTTTTCGTCCAGAGTCTCGATTATTCTTAATTTTTCCATGTAAGTCCCAAGATTTTGATAGAAGTTCTGGGTTACATTCAATTTCTGAGACTATGAATTTCTTAACCCATGATTTCTTAAGCATTTCGCAGGGTGTATCGCCGATTCCAGGTCAATGCTCCCCCTGAGCTGGTCCCCCCCGATCGTCCCCCCAGAAGCTTGATGATGGAGGGTCGATGGTCGGGATTCGAGGATCGAGGCTCGGAGAGGCGTGTCGCAGTTTTCGGCCTCTCAGCTCCCCCCCGAAACAGTCCGCCCCTATCGTCGCCCCCCAGAGGTTTCGACGATACAGGTTCGGAGGGGCTTGCCGCAGTTTTCGGCCTCTCGGGCCGGCCGATGCTTCCCTCCCGCATCCGCCGGCCTCGGGCGGGGTCAGGACAAGGACAAGTCCGTTCCAGAGCGTTCCGGAAACGCTCTCGGCGCGTTCTGGAGCTTGCTGAGAAGGCCGCGCAGAGACGACCGCTGGGGCTGCTAAGGGATAGGGGGCGTAGAAGCAGATGCTAAGGTGGGTTAAATATATCTGACCTGACCTATGTTGCGCGTGGGCTACAGGTACCCACAGTTGGTTAGGGGGATTAGCGACCCGGGCTAAGTGGGCTCCGCCCACTTGGCGGAGTTGTCTATCCCCCTTTAAAAATTTGGTGCGCTTGTAACTAATGTATTAGCCAGGTTAGGCCAGATATGGCCCACATTGGCATGCACTTCTACCCCTACCCCCTTATCCCTTTAATGACCGCCGCGGTCATCTCAGCGGCGCCCGATACATCTTCCAGAACCGCCGGATCTCAGAGATAGTGAAGGCCGTACGGCCAGTGCCGCCGACCCAGAAGGACGACGACGACGACGACGACAACGACAACGACGAGCTGATGACCCACCATGCCACAAGCTTGGGACATGGGGCGTGCGGTGGAGGGAGGAGGAGGAGGAGGAGGAGGAGGAGGAGGAGGACGAGGAGGAGGAGGAGGAGGAGGAGGAGAAGGAGGGGGATGAGGAGGAGGAGGAGGAGGAGGAGGAGACGGAGGAGGAGGAGGAGGCGGAGGAGGAGGTGGAGGTGGAGAAGGAGAAGGATGGAGGAGAAGGATGGAGGAGGAGGATGGAGGAGGAGGAGGATGAGGAGGAGGGGGAGGTGGAGCCTCTAGAACCGATGGAAATCTCAGAGACTCCCGACATGTCCCTGTCCGATGCTGTCCCTGCCCTGGCCTCGTCTTGCGGCCCCCCTGCCTGCGTTCCCCCGCGGGGGGGGGGGTCGCTCGCGGATCCTGCCGTTTGGTCGGGCGTGTCCCCCTACAGGCGTTTCCTGAAGGACATATATAAAGTACTCCCAACAGAAGGGCAAACATAGTTTTAAACAAATCGTCCCAGATTTGCTTGCTTCAAAGAACTATTTTGAAATATCCCTCCTGCAGAGGGACATGCCCGACAGAGGCTCGTGACTCCCGCGACCCCGCCGCCCGCCGCCCGTGACTCCCGCGAGAGGAGCCGGGGGCCCCCGCGGCGGATCGGCGGGGGCTGCCTGTTCGGCGCCTCGGGCCAGCACGTCCGGGAGGACGGGCAGGCCTTCCTGAGGCCTTATGCGGCCGCTCGGCCTCCCGAGGGCCTCACCGCCATGGCTGCCTCGATGCGCCCCTTGTGCTCAGGATCGTTTGACCGATCCACGTCCTCCTCCTCCTCCTCCTCCTCCTCCTCCCCCTCCTCCTCCTCCTCCTCCTCCTCCTCCTCCTCTTCCTCCTCCTCCTCTCGAGCCCCGCCGTCTCACCATCTCAGTTGGGGAGCGGCCTATATCCCCATCCAGGGCCAGGGGGGCAAATAGGCCAGTGGGGCCCAGCCTGCGCTGGTGGGGATTGGGGGGTCGGTTCAAGGATGCTCATGTGAAACGCAACACGTAGCTACGGTGCTGCAGACGTCCGTGACAGTGCGTTGCGTGTTGGCTCAGCGTCTTGGCCCACGTGGGCGAGCGTATCGCGTCAGGCCTGCGTGTTCAGTCTGCGTGTTTTGCCCTGTATCAGCGCGCTACGTGTTGCGTGTTGCGTATCGGGGCAGCTCAGCTAACCGCATATGTGTATACATGTGTATGTGCGCAGGCCGAATGTTCGATCGATTGGGGTAACGTAGGGGATGCCCCGGCCGGCGTGTCGCGGGAGCACGCCCACTTGGACCAGATCGGAGGCCCGGAGGGGCCTCCAAACCCCTGTGTCCCCCGCGTTTCCCTTTGAGCAAAACGCCGATGCCGATTATTTCTTCCCACGCGCCTGTGTAAACATGAACATACTCCTCTTCCTATAATTTTACAAGCCCGGGGGGGGGGGGAAAACCCTCACCCCCCCCCTCTCAAAACTGGACCCCCGGGATCTGGGGTTCTCGGGCTCCCTTGGACGTCCTTGGAAAAGGTCACCCGTCTTTCCGGGTCTCCACAAACGCCTTGCCAGCAGACCCAGAGCGATCCGAGGGGTCATCAGAAAGGCTCAAGGGAGGCCCCAGACATCACAAGAGCGCTCCAAGAGGGACTCCAATTGCGGCAGGACGGCCCCAAAGACCCCCAAGGCACCCCAAAAAACTTTCCAAGAGGCCTTCAAAGCACAAACATTTTGCCTTCCGGATTTTATCAGCTTTCAAGACGGTTCCAAAGCACCCGAGATCGCCTCCAGACGCCCCCCAAAAGGCCCCCAAGAAAGCTTCAAGACGGCCGAACCGGGCCCCACGATCGCCCACGAGAGCCCCAAGACAGCCCATAATGGAACCAAGAGGCCCCCCAAGGGCTCCCAGCACAGACCCAAAAGGGCCATGGGAGGTCCCCGAAGTGCCCAAGATGGGTCCAAAGGGGGCTCCAGCAGGCCCAAGCTCCCCAAGACGGCCCAAGAAGGCCCCAGGACGGCCCATGAAGGCGCCAAAACGGCCCACGAGGGCCCCGAAAACACCCCCACGATGTTTCCGAATGCCAACATAAAGACCCCCAGGGCACCCCAACAAGCTTTCCAGAGGGCCTTCAGAGCACAAAAATCGTCCCATTTCCTTTGTAAAACTTACAATTTTAGCAGATTTGCCTTTCGGATTTTATCAGCTCTCAAGACGGTTTCAAAGCCCCCGAGATCTCCTCAAGACGCCCCGAGAGGCCCCCTAGAAAGCTTCAAGACGGCCGAGCCGGGCCCCACGATCGCCCACGAGAGCCCCAAGACAGCTTACAATGGAACCAAGAGGCCCCCCAAGGGCTCCCAGCACAGACCCAAAAGGGCCATGGGAGGTCCGCGGAAGTGCCCAAGATGGGATTCGAGCATGGAGGTGGGGACCCCATAGGGAGGGGCTCCTGCTCGAGATGTCTTCGCGATTCACTCACGGACAGAGCTCCCGCTCGAGAAGACCCGCCGACTCAGGCCTGAGGTAACCAAGAGTGACGACGGTTCATTGAATTTGGATAGCCCGCTCGGATCCGCACGTGGTGATGGGGACCCAGTGGGGAAGGGAGCTTCCGCTCAAGATTTCTCTGCGGCTCACTCACGGAAGAAGCTTTCGCTCGAGACTTCCTCAAGGTGAGTGTGCGAGTGTGCGAGTTTGTGAGCGAGTGTGTGCGAAGATGATTGCGATGACGATGATAGTCATGATGGCGATGTGAGTGCGCGAGTGGTGCCGCTGGTAATGGTGACGGGGATGATGAGGCTGATGAAGATGGTGACGATGATGACGACTGTAGAGAAGCTTGAGAAGAGAGGAGGGTGAGGTTCCTGCGTGGGGTGTCCACAGAAAGAAATAACACCACCAGCAACAAAGAAGCACAATTCGGGCGACGGAGTCCAATTATACCCAAAACCGTTCGACCCCTGCACTCCTAATACATATACAACATACATATTTGCGTGCTGGATGTACACATGTTCTCATGCATATGTACACGCCAGTTCATCAGCATGCGACGAATGTATATACTCGTACTTGTATGTATACATTCACACATTTGTATACAGATATGCGCACCTTCAGTGTATGTGCCGCCTCAGAGAGGACCTCGCCTTCGACGCGCCGCGCCCTCGCCGGAATGCCGACATGAGTAACACGGCGGTGGGTCCGCCAGCAGAAGCCGGTGGAAGTGTCAGCGAAGCGCCAGCATGCTTGGATCCAGTGCTTCCAGCATCGCCAGTACACATACATCTATTTGTATGTATATATGTGTATATTTGTGTGTGTTTGTACACGAACATATGTGTGTATTGCCGCTGGTCTCGGGCCAGCTCAGAGCCTGCACCAGGAGCTCCTCGGGCCGCCGCACCACCCACGATGCTACGCAGCACCATCATGTCTAAGTGGCACTGCCCGCAGCATCACTACATGACATAACCACGGCACAGGCGGCATCATCACACGATCGCCAACACAGGCAGCCGCGATTCAAGCGCCATGCCCCCAGCCGCAGCAGCATGCCTTTTTCACCAGGCTTGAGGTGCATATGCGCGTGGCGGCGTTCGCATTTTTATCGCCAGCGGCTGAATTACACTGTCTGCTCCCATCTCCTCCCTCCAACCGTATCAATCAGGAGGAAAAGAAACACACAGGCACAAGTAATCGTCGATTCCGCAGAAAATATGGGAAACTATGGGAAGTGGGGGGGAAGACAGAAACCCAACAAATATGGAAAACTATTGGGAATCTTTTTATTTGTGTGTAATTATTTGTGTGTCCTCGGGCCCCTTCAATCGAGGCAGCAACTGCGACGTGCCGCAACACCACAGGGGAGGCCGAGCGGCCGCAGCCCGAGGCTCGCCTCCGGGGACGGCTGGGTGCGCACGCGTGGCGCCAAGGCGGGGGCCGAATTCGGCCCCGCCGGCCCGGTCTGAGCCCCTCCGCGTCGGAGGATGCTAAGAGCAAGTCGGGCGTGGCCCTCTACAGGAGGAACATCCAAGGAGAGTCCAGAAAAAGTATGGAGGCGATGTTTCTATCACTGTTTGACCTTTTGGGGGCGCTGTTTGAATCTTTGCTCTCGTCCAAGATCCGCCTGTAGGCGGGCATGCCCGACCTAACGCTGAGACTGTGCGGCGTAAGACCGTGCAGAGAGTTCGGTCTCCGTCCAGGCTTGCTCCGTTCGGACTTGGCCCCTCCTCATAGGATGCCACGTCCGCACGGAGTAAGTCCGCACGGGGTGCTCGGTCTCCGTCCGGGTTTGTTCCGTCCGGTCTTACCCCCTCCGGACGATGCCTCCAGACCACGTCTCGAAGAGGATGCCATCGCATAGACATAATTTCTCTGCGGTCCGCGCGGGCTTCTTGCCTCGGCGCTGGGCCCCCCCTGGGCGGCGCCTCCAGCGCCCGCCGTCCAGCGCCGCGACACTGGCGCGCTCCGCGCGCCAGGGGTGGGGGTCCAGCGCCGACCGAAGAACTCCGCGCGGACCTCCGAGAAAATATGTGTATACCTTAAGCGATGCTTAAGAAAACTCATTTTTTCGGCCAGGGTCTCGATTATTCTTAATGTTTCAATGTAACTCCTAAGATTTGAATGGGAATTTTGGGTTTTTATTCAAGTTCTGAGACTATGAATTTCTGAACCCATGATTTCTTAAGCATTTCGCAGGGTGTATACCTTTTCTCGTTCCTCTGCTCATCGCGCCGTGGGCAGCAGGCACGCCGGAGCGCTTCTTGGCGTGGCTCTCTCGGCCTCGGGGGGGGGCGCCTCCCCGTGCCGCGGGGCCGTGCACGGAAGAGCTCGGGGCGGAGAGGCTGTCCCGGGGAAGGAGTCGAGAGTTCGGGGGGAGGCCCGCGGCCCGCGTCGCGATGGATCGCGGCTCAGGAACAGGATCGCGAGGCTGGGGTCGGGGGAGACAGGAATTCGACAGGTGCCGATTCGACACGTCGCGATCGGACCAGGTGTCGGTCATCGGCTCGGCTCTCAGGGTGGGTTTGGGGGGTCCTGCCAAGGGCAAGTGGGCGGGCAAGCCTCTCGTGGAGCCGCAGGCGACGGGGCAGGCATTGGGGACGGAGGAGGAGGCCGCGACATGGATCGAGGAGACGACTGGGTACATGCAGGGGGGCAAAAGCTTCCGAGAGTGGTTGCAATCTGGTGTCGTGCTCTGCGCCTTGGTAAACTCAATCCACCCTGGCGCAGTCGGCAAAGTGAGTAGCGGCCACGACGAGCTCAGTCGGATGCGGAACATCGCCCTCTTCCTCAGCGCCATCCACGAAATGGGCATACCAGAGCACCTGACCTTCCATGAATCGGACTTTGGCCAGGAATGCAACATGGACAAGGTCGCTCGATGTATCCATGCTCTCAGAACACGGATGCAGCCAGCCAGGTTCGGACATGTAGGTCCCGTCGCGGGAGATAGTTGTTGCGCGACCTCGAGGGCAGAGCGAGGCGGTTGGGCCAGGGCAGAGCTGGTGAGAATGAGCTGCGGTAAAGACTGCCCGCCTTGCCAGCTGATGTAATCCTGAACGCTTTGCGTATCCCTACCAGCCCGCCCAGAAGCATTGCCCAGGCGAGGCGTTGTTGTCCGATGGTAGCAGGGGACACCAGACAGACCCAAAATAGAGTCAGCCCGAGCAGCGCGCACAAGCACAATCAGCGGAGCCTCTGGGAGCCACCTTGGGGATCTCTTGGAGCCCTTTCGAGAGCCTTTCGGGCCCTCTTACGGTCATCCTGTGGGGCACTGACAAATAGAAAGTTGTGGCTTCAAGTGTCCTTGCTTTCGGAGTGGTAGAAATCGCCTTTTGAAGCCGGGCGCTCCTGCGGACCTTTGGGGCTGCCTGTGAACCCTGCCAGGCCCCGTGTCGGCACAAGCTGGCCCTCTGACATCTCGCGCGCCCAACCTGTTCGTCCATATCCTAGGGAGGGGTCCCCGGCGCTGTTTTGGAAGATCTCGCACTTAAACCTCTCAGGCCCAGAGGGCGGGTGGGATTGAACAGGCTTGACTTGTATCCCCATGCATCTTTTTGCATGCGTGGGGCTGTATCCCGTTCCCAGAATTCGAGACAGAGCAGCCGGGCAGCCGCCACACTCCCCGCTGCTGGGCAATCAACAGCGGAGATGCATATCCGTTTCAACGCCAGGGCCTCTGCATTGCTGGATGCTGACGTCGGTGCGAGCCTGCACCATCTCAGCGGGTGTCAGTAGCGGTTGCACGCTTCTGGCTGTAGTTTTCAGCGCTGCGTCTCACCGACGTTTTCCTGATTGTTCTGTGGGCCACTCTCATTGCTTCCCGTCTGCCCCAGACTCATTACAGAACTCTGCCTGATCACATCATTAGGCCGCGCGGTGAACCTGACATTGTATAGGCAGCTCTTGAATCGGACCTGCGTTTGCCGGTCCCCTGTTCCGCCGAGGCATGAATTTCTTCGCCGCCTGTGGATCACAGCGACGAGACGTGCTTGACAAAGTTGCACGAAGGCGCCGTTCTCATACCCTGACACGGTTGTGGTAGACGCGATTGCGCGTGTGCTTGCACACGACCAAGCACACATATGAGCGTCAATGTATGTGGACGTCTAACATGTCTGCCTTTGTCTTGTGAAATCTATGTGTGGACCATCGCATGAAGATGTGCGTACACATCAATGCAAGCATACACTTGCCAAAAGTGCCCACCGTGCACACATGCGCACATTATGATTGTAGTCGGTGGTGCCCCCTTGGAGTTAACACCACCCGACACACGCCGAAGCTGCCCAGACCAAGCGTTTGGCGCTGAGACCATGGACGCTCCAGGGCAGGCATGAGGCGCCTCGGCCTCGCGAACGCCAAACAGCCCAGACCGTTGTGCAATCGGGGCGCCGCCAGGGTGGACGCCAGACGTGCGTGCGTGCGTGCGTGCGTGCGTGTGCACACGCAGGTGACATTGACGTGTGTGGTTGCCTTCGTAGGCGCAATCCGAATTCCTCTCTGCTGCGTGAGTCATGCGGGAGGGCACTTCGATGAGTTTGTTGTGTGTGTGTGCCGCCTGCGTTGCGCATGGAAGTTTGCAGGAATATGCTTCCCGTTTGCGTAGGCTTGTCGTGCATGAGAAACTGCAGTTGTCCTGGCTGCCCTGCCGCACATATCCGCCACCCCGCTGGCAACAGCGTTGTGCAGGCGGTGCTTGTGGGCCATGGGTTCGTCAAAGGGGGGGTGTAGCCCGACGTGGGCTTGGGAAGCGAACCCAGCTGGAGGTTTACATGTCCCCGCCCATGGGACGTCCACAGCGATCTTCTTCTGATTCGCCCTCTGGCCCTATCCGACCTTTACGACCCCCCCAGTGACGGCGCCTGCGGCTGGTGGGCGGGGCTGGCTAGGATCTCGTCTAGGATAGGGGTGAGATCATGAAGACCCCTGCTGCAAACCTCGCTCTGAATTTTTGTCCAGAGGTCAGCAAATGCGGGGCTTGTGGCAACGAGTTGATGCATGCTGACCTCCATGTGATCGCGGTGGGGGGGGGCTTCATCGCTGCTCGGAAAGGTCAGGAGAAATAGCGAAACAGGGGGCCCGACAAACAAGCATACACACGCATTCTCTTCTGGCGGCCAGGTAACGTCACCGTAGCGAGTGGCAGCAAGCTGCGCGAGCTATCGCAAGATTTCCACCAGGCGTTCAGGTGGTGAGCTGTGCGAGAGGCCGGCTTGCGGGGAAATGCGACAAACTTGATGGGTGGGCAGGCGAAGCTAGACAACACACGCACACACACGCACGTACGCACGCACGCACGCACGCACACGCCCCCCCCCAACACACACACACACAGACACATACACACACAGACACACACACACACACACACACTCACACACACACACACACACACACACACGCGCGCGCGCACGCACGCACGCACGCACGCTCGCACGTACACGCACACACTGGCGCACACACACAAGCACACACACAAACACGCAACACACACAACACACACACAACACACACAACACACGTACACATACACAGACACACACACGCACACACACGCACACGCACACGCACACACACACACACACGCACGCACACGCACACGCATACGCACGCACGCACGCACGCGCACACACAAGCACACACACAAACACGCAACACACACAACACACACAGCACACGTATACACACAAACACGCACACGCACACACGCACACACACACAGACACACACGCACACACACACACGCACACACACACACACACGCACACACGCACACGCACACGCACACGCACACGCACGCACGCACGCACGAACGAACACACGCACACACACATACACACAAACGCACACACACACACACACACTTTTGGGCGTGCTTCACGGCCGCGCGCGCAGCGATGCAGCGGAATCACACACACACACATACATACATACACACAAGCCGCGGGAACAGCGCTATGGCGGAATCTGTGATGAGACGCCTCTCGCGCACCCGTGTCCCAGGATGTTCGAAAAAGTGGTCCAGTTCTGACAATCACGAACTAAGCGCATGTCAAGCACACTGTGAAACAGACGGGGTGACCCACATGGGTTCTGCCTTGTTGTTCTTTGCTGTTGTCCCACCAAAGCGCTCCCTTTTCCTTCCGGTGGACACACAAAAACACATGCATGCACAGAGACTTATCAAACACATGTGCGCAGATGCGACGCGGGAGCGAAATGCGTGTCAGGCATATTTCGCAGCCGTGTCGCGGCAAGCAGGGCGTGAGCACCTGGCTTCCATGAAGCCACCTCGGCACGAGCTGCGGCGGTGCAGCACGGCGTGCAAGAGTGCAGACTGTTTTTGTAGGGTCCGGCGATCGCCTGGGTTATCGGGTCCGCATGTCCGCCTGCCGCCTCCCCCCTCCCACCCCCCAAGATAGCTTGACCCTGTTGGTTTTGGTTGTGCAGGCCCAGAGGAGTACACAGCATTGGCGCGCGCGGGCATTACGCGGGACTGTCCGAAGCGAAAAGGTCTTTAGCTGCCGGCGACCACCCCACTCCCTTCCCCCCCACCGGACGGGCAATCGCAGAAAAAAAAAAAACGGTCCCAAGAGTGGCCCTGAGAAGCTCGCCATCGCCCCTGCCGAGCCCGCTGCCGCGAGCACCGACGGCGGCTCGGAGGGCAGGCCGGCAGCGGCCGCGGCTTCCCTCGAGGCGTTCGCGGCGTCGGCCTCGCTGGTGCCTCGGGCCCCCGTCAGCATGGAAAAGCAAGCTTGGAGGACAGCGTGCGCCTGGTACTAGAAGGCCCACATCTCGGGCCTATACCAAAGGCCACTCTTACTTTCTAGCCACCGGCGTCTACAGACACACGGGGGGTCGTTACGCATGTAAGCACAGTCGGGTTTGATACGATGCTGGGCGCAATGCTCGGAGAAAGGGTAGATCCGTCTACGGTATGTTCCTGCTCTAGAGCAGGTCCCGCATGGCATTCCAAAAGCAAGCGATGCGGGCCATGTGGCTTTGGAATCCGCGATCGTGCCATACAGTTCGAGACGCTGAAATCACAAGCAGCTCGCTGGAAGGGGCTCGCTCGTGCACCCCGATCCCTTTGGGGCTAAAAAGGGGCGTCGTTCCTTGTTCAGCGTCCCTCCTGGCTACAGTCGGGAACTGTTGGATAGCGTGTCGCGCCGCCTGTTCTGGCCACCCACGTTTCGGCACGACACGCTGTCCACTTCAGGTTCCCTGTGCGTCAACGTCTCGAGCTTTTCCCGACCTCCCGCCCCGAGGAGCGGAGCGACCACTCGCAAGGCATAGTGTGTCGCCCTGGCCGCCGCAGCGACACGGTACACAAAAGTTCCGGACCGTAGCATTTTGGCCGAATTCTTGGCTTGGTCGTTCCAGCCCTCCCCATGTTCACTTCCCCCTCCCACTTCCCCCATCCCTCCTCAGTGCCCCCCGGCGCCCGCGGGACCGAAGCTCAGCCTGGCAGCCCGCCCCGGTTTTTGCCGTGCCGCCACGGAGGAGCAAGAGATCATGATAAAGATACGTTCCAGGGTTCCCATGATCCCCGAGATTCCCAAATGTTACACCCGGGTTCCAGAAACAAGGGCCGCTAGATACTCTTGGAAATCTTGAAACGTATCTTGAGCCAGTTCTATTACGACATCATCCTCGTCCAAGTGTCGTCACGGAGCAGGTGCCATTGGGCTGTTGCGCTCGCAGCCCCGCACTAAAGGCAGTCGGCCTGGTCGATCATCCGCCCAAGAGTGCCGCCCGAAACGCGCAAACTAAGCTGAGGAAGCGGGGACGAAGCGGGGACGAAACGGAGGCGAAGCGAATGCGAAACAGACGTAGTAATTGTTGGTGCACCACTGTGCCGCCGTATTTTGGCATCGCGTCTGCGTCTCCCACACTGGTTCCCCATACTGGTGGCCTGCGTTACGCCCCACATGAAGAACAATGTCTAACAAGCTCAGACATGTTGCGACACATGCGCGGAGCAGAGGCGAAACATTTGGCAACGTGAAACAGATGACAAGCGACCGCGAACGAGATACATCGTTCGGGGGTCCGATGTAGATACTCCTTACGATGCCAGATGCTGGCGTGCATTATGTTTATATCATGGTGTGGGCGCCCCGCCTACGAACACGTTTGAATCACATGCCAAATCCTCGTGAAGGGACTTGGCCGCAGCTATGAGACAGATGGTGAAACGTGCATCCTGTATGTTTATCCCGCGCCCAATTCCCACCCGTCATCGCAACTCGTGGCCCCAGTATGATATCTCACACTGGCGCCCCGCATGATGCCCACACTCGCCTGTAGAGCCATGGCCGCCCCGAGCCTGGCCCACCCCGAGCCCCAGTCCTCACTAACAGGCGCGGTCTTATGAGCCTCTCGCCATACGAGTCGATCTCGTCGCACGTGCGTCGCGTTGGATAGGCTCCGTAGCAGAAAATGTTGGGCCGTGTCCTGAGACCCGCGGTCCGTGATCTTAGGCGCTTCCAGATTTAAGCACAGCGGGCGACCGGCTTCCTCGTGGCCGCCTCCTGCGCTGGCTGATGTTTAAGGGTTTTTGCGTGATGAGCACGGTATTTCGGGCAAGGCGCCCATCAAGTGAGCAAGAGGGTAGGGGACAGGGACCAAAGCCCCCATTTGCCTCCCACCAGGGCCGCTTCATGTGCCAGGGCACCATTCCCTTTGAATCCCCAGGCCGTGCCGACCTGAGTTGCTCGAGCTGCTGGAGTTCTCTTCCCAGTGGACACTCGATTGAGCTCCATGAAAGTCCAGGTCTCCGAAATGACTCGGTGGTAGATGAGACCGGGAGCCAGATGTTCTGAATCCGTACTTCGTCGACGCATCGTGCATTCATCGGATATGCGGCGCGCTCCTCGCTTTCTTCAGAAGAGCATTCGAGCGATGCAGGATCTCGCTCATGATGGCCACTGCTCTCGAGGAGTGAAGCAGCGCTTTCGCAAAGCATCTGGGCGCCACCTCGTGAAGGGCGTGGCCTGTGGGTCTCCACCACCGCCCACTCGTACTCACACTGTGTGTGCGTCGGCCCCGCAGGGGCGACGCGCGCGCTCAGAAGTCCCGGAGTATACGCTCGGTGGCGGGCGCTTCTTGGCCATACCGCCCGGGTAACGACATGCTATAGATGGTGCGCTCTTCTGTTAATATCTGTTCGGTTCGGACGTGCGCTTCCAAGCTGGGGGGGGGGGTACAGTACTTGCATGTCCTTTTGCGGCCCAGGTGTACCTAATACAGTCTGGGCAACGACATGCTGTAGATGGTGTGTTCTTCTGTTATATGTTCGGTGCGGACGTGCGCTTCCAAGCTGGGGGGGTATAGTACTTGTCTGTCCTTTTGCGGCCCAGGTGTGCCTAATACAGGAGCCGTTCATCCGAACAGCTTGTGCTTTGTTGCCGCCGCTCGTGCGGAGGACCCCCTCTCCGACCCGGCCGTCACGGACCGCGGCTATTCGGGCTTGCCGTTCGGCGCGTTTCAGGAGGACGCCGGCGCTTGGGCAGGGGGCAGCAGTGTGCGACGGTTTAGCCGTTACAGTGGGGGCCCTAAGAGACACCCTGCTCGCCTCCAGGGTGCCCTGGCTTCCTTGGGTTTCGATGGTTGTGCTACGTGAAGCGTGATCTTCCCACACCAGAAATCAATGGACTTCCTAGGGCCTCAGGGTTGGGTTTCTTGTGGAAGGTTTTTTGTGGTCGGGCCCCTACTGTATTCGTCTCGCTTGCGGCTTCTCTTCGATGTCGTGGTCGCCGTCGGCATCGTCGCCTTCGTTGCACTCGGGGGGGAACGCAGCCCAGAGAAACACTAAGTGTGTGTGTGTGTTTGCGTCGAGGCATTGGTTTGTAATCATGCACTTCATGGTTGCGCTGCTCGTTCTTGTGCTAACTGAGCAACGTGCCGTTTTTCGTTTGTACATTTCGCACGGCAGGAGCGCTTCATTTTGAAGAGAAACGTTTGTCGAGCACACGCAGTGAAGGGTCCCAATTCGCAACGCAAGTGTCTTTGGACATCCATCGTGCTCTTGCACATCGTGCTCAATGTTCGTCGTGAGCGAGCGGCACTCGAGCACGTGCGCTGAACAGGCGTGCGGTGTGCCACGCTGCCTGGCCGGAATGTTGGCCAACGTGCCCCACGACGGAGAGTCTGGTAGAAACAGATGGTTGCCAGGTGAGGCGCGCAGAGAAGGAACGGAGCGGAATAATCAGGCGCTGCTGGCCTCGCACGAGTTCGACGATCGCAAGCTCGTCGACGCCGGCGAGGGCGAGAAGCAAGGCCGCGAGTGACCGCCGTGCCCATCGCCCCACGCGCGGCAACACGGCCCTCCCGCGCGGCGTGGGGCTCGCGTCAATGGGGAGCTGCGCATCGCACCCGTGCCAAGTCTTGGGTCCCCTCCTCCTCCTCCTCCTCCCCCTCCTCCCCCTCCTCCTCCTCCTCCTCCTCCTCCTCCTCCTCCTCCTCCGCCTCCTCCTCCTCCTCCTCTTCCTCTCCCTCCTCCCACTCGAAAGAGAAGGACAGACCGGCGTGTGGAACACGACGAGGAGCGAGAGCGTCAGAGCCGAGGCGGGTCGTGCGCGGTGTGTCGAGTGTGATGCTTGGTGTTCGGTTGCGTGTTGTGTGCGGCGTGTGGTCTCAGTGGTGTGAGTGGGGTGTGCGCGCGTGTGTGTGCTGGCTGGGTGTGCGTGTTTCTGCCTGCGTCTACTTTCATCCAGACCCCCCATCTGCAACGCCAAGTTGAAATTGAACTAAGCGCGCCACGCCTTTAGTACTCGCTGTAGTGCTGTCACCCAGCCGCTGAAAGAAAAAGTGTGCGTTCCGTGCGCCGTGTGTGTTGCGGTGAGTGTGTGTGTGTGTGTGCAGTTTGGTGTGTTGTCCGGTGTGTGTGTTTTTGTGGAGGGAGAAAGACACATGAGAGAGAGGAATCGGAGGTGAGGGGGTGAGATCGAAGTGGAACGGAGAGCCCCCCTACCGGGAAATCGGTTTCGGTTTCGTGTTCGTGCGTGCCGTGCGTGCGGGCGAGGCGAAGCTGCGTGGGCGGGCGAGAAAGAAGTCTCCTGTAGCTGAGGCGCGGCCAGACCAAAAGTCTCCGTTCCGGCAAGGTGCCCCGCGGTGTCCCGCCGGTGTCCCGCTCGGGGGCCGGTGGCGCGCAGTGTCCGGCCGGTGTCCCGATGATGATGATGATGATGATGATGATGATGATGATGATGATGGTAATGATGATGATGATGATGATGATGATGATGATGATGATGATGATGATGATGATGTCGATGATGATGATGATGATGATTATGATTATGATTATGATTGTGTTGATGATGTTAACCTTGATGATGATGATGATGGTGATGGTGGTGATGATGATTGTGTCCCGATGATGATGATGATGATGATGATGATGATGTTGACGATGTTGTTGATGATGGTGATGATGATGATGGTGATGGTGGTGATGTTGATGGTGCCCAGATGCTGATGATGTTGATGATGATGGTGTTGATGATGATGATGGTGCCCCGATGATGATGATGATGATGATGATGATGATGATCTTGATGATGATGATCAGATGATTTGATGATGATGAAGAAGATGCTGATGATGATGATGGTGTCCCGATGATGATGGTGATGATGAGGTTGATGATGATGGTGTTGATGATGATGATGGTGTCCCGATGATGATGATGATGGTGATGGTGTCCGGATGATGATGATGTCGATGATGAGGATGAGAATGAGGTGATGATGATGGTTTTGATGATGGTGGCCCAATGATGGTGATGTTGATGTTGATGATGATGATGATGGTGTCCCGATGATGCTGATGATGATGGTGATGATGATGGTGACGATGATGATGGTGTTCCGATGATGATGATGATGAGGTTGCTAATGATGATGATGGTGTTCCGATGATGATGATGATGATGATGATGTTGCTCATGCTCATGATGATGATGAGATGATGATGGTGATGTTGGTGTTCCGATGATGATGGTGATAGTGTCCCGACGGTGATGATGATGTCGATGATGATGATGGTGTCCCGATGATGATGATGATGATGATGATGATGATGATGATCATCATGATGATGATGATGAGGTGATGATGATGGTGGTGCCCAGGTGATGCTGATGATGTTGATGATGTTGATGACGTTGATGACGATGATGCTGATGATGATGATGATGACGTTGATTTTGATATCGATTGTGATATTGATAGTGAGATCGATAGTTAGACCGAATGTAAGATCGATTGTGAGATCGATAGTGGGATCGATAGTGAAATCGATTGTGAGATCGATAGTCAGATCGATTGTGAGATCGATCGAATGAAATAGATCCAGTGAGATCGATTGTGAGATCGATCGGGTGAGATCGATCGAGCGAGACCGATAGGGAGATCGATAGTGAGATCGATAGTGAGACCGATCGAGTGAGACGTTGGTTCCTGCCCCCCCCCCCGAACCTCCTCATCACCCGAAGGGTGGCCGTATAGGTAAAAAAAAATATAGAAAGTGTGAGAGAGAGAGTGTGTGGTTTGTGGTCTGTAGGTGTGACTGTAAGTGGCCCGCTGGGGGGCCCGCCTTACTTTGTCATGTTGGCACAGCTCTTGCGATGAGAGTGCGGCTTAGCCGCTGTGCTTCGCGTTGCTTCTGGTGATGCAGCCTCTCATTGCCACAGGGGCGTCGCTGAGCTCCGTGCTGCCACATTGTTTGTCCACCTCCACTCCCAGCGCCGCGGACGGCACGATGCCCCCCCCCCACACACACAAGTGTTACATTGAGCGTAAGTTACAGTCTGTGTGTGTGCGTGTGTTTGTTTGTGTGTTGTGGGTTGGTGTGTTTACGTTCGCGTTTGTATGTGCTGTGTGCGCGTGCGAATGCGAGTGTGTATGCGATTGTGTGTGTGTGCGTCTCGTGCTTTCAGGCCGCTATGGTGGCACAGTCGCGACTGGCCCAGCGTGGCCACTCTGCTGGGCTCGCCCGCTGGCCGCCCGTCTGCGGTGGGCACTCGTCACAGGCGGGTTTCTATGCATCTGTGGCTCGCGGGCCGCCGTGGAAGAGGCGGCCTGACGCAGTCCGGAGCAACTTCCGGACAGCGCCCGACGTGCCTCGGGTCATCTTCGGGCGGCCGGCTGCTCACCGCTGGCCGAAGTTGCGTTTCGCTGCCCGTGGTTGCCTCGATGTCTTGGTGTTTGGTGCTTCCGTCTCCTCCAACGCTGCATTTTCTCGTGGCGTTCTCGACCCCCGCGCGTGGTTTAAAGATCACGACGAGCGTTGCATTGTTACCGGGCCCTGAGACTGTCAAGAAAACCAGTCAGAATGACGAGCCGATTCTGGGGACGGGTCGAGACCTCCGCCGCTGAACCTTTTGCGTAAAGTCGTCCCTTGGGGCTTCGCAAGCTCCCCAAAAGTTGGCGTCTCATCCTGAGTCGTTCTCTGGCGATCCCTGGGCCGGGAAGCGGCTTCCCGATGCCAGAAAGCAGCAGAAAACCGGCCGTCGCGATTGTAGTTTGGCGTCGCTTGCATCGAGGGTTGGCCGACGTATGGACGATTGGGGAAGAAGCATTGCCACTGTTGTCCCGCTTCGGTGCAGCATGCACCCACCTCGAGGTCGCGATCCGCGATGGCAGTTCCTGGCTCGTCGCTCGGTGTTCCGAGAGGTTGCGAGGCTGAAGTGCAGTTGCAGTGGTTCTCGCCACGTGGAGGTCTTCCCCTCTCTGCTTGAAACGGCCTCCCAGCGTCCGTTGGCTATCTTGCGTGCTGAGAATTTAGCCTCGGGATTCGGCCGCCTCTTGTGTAATTTGTGTGTGTGTCTGTGTGTGTTTGCGTGTGCGTGCATGTGCGTGCGTGTGCGTGTGTGTGTGTGTGCGTGTGTGTGTGTGTGTGCGTGTGTGCGTGTGCGTGTGCGTGTGCGTGTGCGTGCGTGTGCGCGTGCGTGTGTGCGTGTGCGTGCGTGTGTGCGTGTGTGCGTGTGTGTGTGCGTGTGCGTGTGCGTGTGTGCGTGTGCGTGTGCGTGTGTGCGTGTGCGTGTGCGTGTGCGTGTGCGTGTGCGTGTGCGTCTGTGTCTGTGTGCGTCTGTGTCTGTGTGTATGTGTGTCTATCTGTCTGTGTGCGTGTGCATGTGCGTGTGCGTGTGCGTGTGCATGTGCGTGTCGTCCGTGCTGCTAGCGTATGCGATACACGTAGAGTGAGGGTGATGTTCGTTCGTGTATTTGCGCTTGCGCGCGTTGTCTGATGTACATGTGTGTGTGTGTGTGTCGTGGCCTGGGCCTGGAGGGGTTGCACTTGACATGGTGTACGTAATCAGCCCGTAGTGTGTTTTCTCAAGAGGTTGGTTGATGTTGAAAGCGTGTTTTTTGTTCCAGGGCAAGTGTGCGGCATATTGTTCGTGGAGCGTGAGGATGTCATGGGCGGTGTTTGTAGCCGGATGTGCGGGATGCAGCAATTTGAGCGGGGGCCGATTGGGTTTGCTAATGCAGCTGGTGGTGGGGCTTCAACAGTTTTGAAGCTGAGGCTTGGCCTCCTCGGGTTGCACTTGTCCTGGTGCGTGGGGGATGCTGACATGTCAAGTGAGTGTGGGCGATCGCTGGATCCGTTTTTTTGTTGCCCCCCCCGGTGATCTTTTAGTGGTAGCAGTGGCCAAGGGGCGGTAATTTTCTAGTTGCGGTTTGGATCGCGCGCAGAGGAGTTTAATATCCAGCCGGGGGGTATCATTGAGGTTTGTTTGATTGCAGGCGGGGGGCGTTGCACTGGTAGCTGAGGAGGCGCAGATCTTTGGGCCTCTGCTCGCGATTGGGCTGGTATCTTGGTGGCAGCGCTTGCTGTTGATCGAGGGCTTTTGTGTGTGACATTAACCATGGGTGAAACTTGTGCCTTATATTTGCCATAAGGAATCGTGGGGGTGGACATCATCGCTGTTGTTTGGGACAGGTGATGCTTGGGTGGCTGGTCAGGATATCTCGTGAGCCGGTTTGTGGATCAAGGGTTTGAAATAACTGGGTTGCAGGTTTTCAGGCGTGAGTGGGGAACGCGGTGTTTCTAGCCGGGAAAGGGATATGTCGGCGGCACGTTTGAAAAGAGAATTTGGAAATACCGTGGATGGAAGAAACCAGCGCAAAAACAATTCATACGCTGTCAGTTCGCCGTTCAAAGAGCCTGAGCGCCGCCCAGGCAACGACGACCACGGCCTTTGAATGGCGCAGTTTCAACATTATGATCAAGTGTCGCGTTGATTGATTCCATCCACGGTAGCTGCGGGGCGATTTCATGTGGTCGGCAGTGTTGCTAAACGTGTGCGCGTTTTCTGGTGGCAGTGTCCGCCGTCTTGAAAATGGGGCGAGTCGGGCCTGAGAGAGCGGGGAGGGCAAAGGGGACAAAGCGGAGGAGGAGGAGGAGGAAGAGGAGGAGGAGGAGGAGGAGGAGGAGGAGGAGGAGGAGGAAAGAGGAGGAGGAGGCGGAAGAGGGGAGGAGAGGAGGAGGAGGAGGAGGAGGAGGAGGAGGAGGAGGAGGAGGAGGAGGAGGAGGAGGAGGAGGAGGAGGGGGGGGGGAGGAGGGGGAGGAGGAGGGGGGAGGAGGAGGAGGGGGAGGTCCAGTCAGGAACTTTGGCGCAGAGTGTCACGCCGCCGGCTCTGGCCCACCACGCTGCGGCGCGACGCGCTGTCCACGGCCCGGTCCCCGAGCGCCACTTTGTTCCAGCCTTCCCGAGCCTCCCGCCCTGCGGAGCGAAGCGACACGCTGTCCGCTCGCAGGACACCGCGTGTCGCTGGGGCCGCCGCCGCGACGCGCTGCCCAGAAGCTCATGATCGCACGTCGGCCGCACTCCTGGAAGGAGAGTTTGGGAAATGGCCGCGGGGCGATCTCGTGTGGGGTCGGCAGGTTTGCAAAAAAACGTGTGCGGGCGTGCCGGTGGCAGTGCCGGCCGCCTCGAAATAATGGGGCGCGCGGTCGGGCCCGATGGGGGCGGGGAGGGCAGGGCGGAGAGAGCGGAGGGGGCAAGGGGGCGAGGAGGGAGGGGCAAGGGAGCAGTTTTCCGCCCAGGCCCCCCGGTTCGGCAGCAAAGCATGGTGGCCTCGGATGTCTTCGTGATTCCGTCTTCGGAGTGCGTTCGCGTGCGCGAGCGTCTGGAAGTCGATGGGGAAGCGCCGATGTAGCGTCGGTCAGCGTCGATTCAGGGTCGACTAGCGTCGATTAGCGCCGGCGGGCGTCGATTCGCCAGAGTCCCATGGGATGCCACCGAACCGTTTTTCCGATCAGCCCGGACAGTGCAGACCCCCGACGGTCCGGCCCTCGCTCGGCAAGTGGCCCCGCACCTCTGCGGCGGCTGTGCTCGTGCGCGGGTGTAATCAGTCCCAATGCGCCGCGATTCGTCGACCAAGTCGTGCCCATACAGTATAGACGTGCTTTCGCCGTGGAGCCGTCTGGGGCTCTGAGGTGGCCCAGCACTGGTTCTGGTCAGTGGACCGGGCGGGCAGGTTCGAGGCGCTGGGTTCGGCGAGGTTTTGGGCCTTCTTGCGGCCTCTGGAAGCCGGTTTCGGGCCCCAGGACCGTGAGAAACGGATCCGGGGCGAAAAAATGCACCAGATGGACCCCATGCAGGAGGGGCCTTCGGACCGATTCTGAGCGGATTTGGCTTCGTCCCCCCTCCTGACCGACCTCTCTGGGGCCCCAATCAGTTTAGACCCCCTGCCGCCCCTGGCTTTCGCGGTTGATCCGCACCGCAACAACGGAGGAAGAAACGCACCCGCGCGTCTTAGGCTTGGTTGCGTGCAGCCTGGCCTGCCTGCGTGTATGCCCGCATGCGTGCAGTCCAGATCATTGGATACCGGAGTTTTGTCGGTCGCCATCGGTTGCAACCGACCTGCCTTCCAAATAGGTCGCGACCGATCTCGACCAATTCCAAAATCGGTCGCAACCGATTTTGAAGCAAGTTGGCCACTGCCGATGCTAGCTGACGTTTTCGGTCGCGATCTGCAGCGACCGATCGGCAGCGGCTGGCGGTCGCGATCGATTTCAAAGCAAATCGGTCGCCACCGATACTGAAGCTTGAGGGAAAGTCGGTAATTAGCGACCGACGTCGTCGGTCGCGACCAGAAAGTTCTGGCATCCGATGATCAGGGATGGGGAGATTCTCCGAGGCTGGGATCAATCCATAGCCGCC
Source organism: Prorocentrum cordatum (assembly GCA_963575745.1). Lineage (NCBI taxonomy): Eukaryota > Dinophyceae > Prorocentrales > Prorocentraceae > Prorocentrum > Prorocentrum cordatum. The sequence goes on from CAUYUJ010011079.1 coordinate 351,363, forward strand.
GCCTGGGGAACCGAGCTTCTTCGGGCAAGTGTGGCAGGCGGTGGGCACGGGTATACGCGGGCCAGAGAGGGGGCCACCGCCCGCCGTGATGCCCCAAGATGGATATACCCCAGGCAGTGGTCATGGATAAATCCCCGCTTCGCCCAGCCCAAGTGCCGAGGGAGGACCGCCTAAAGCACCCGGTTCGGGAGAGGGCGGAGCCCAGCTTCCCGCACGACTCCGTGCCTCCTTTCTTCCAGAAGGGAGTCTACTTGTGAGGTGTTGTTTTGCCACGTCTTCCCCTGGGCACCCTCGCCAGGGCCTATGTCGATCCAATCGATCCGATTCGACGTCGAGTTCACCCGGCTCGATCCGATTCGATGCCGATGTTCCCGCGATTTGCTGCGGCCCGAGACTTACATGGCGTTGTCGTGCATCCTGGCGCAGCCGATCCATGCCGATTTCGATTCCGTGTCGATGCGGGCCGAGCCGATGCACGTTCCGATGCGATCCGAACGGCCGATCCGATGCTGACCGATCCTCCCTCGCTCGCTTCTCCAGGTCGAATGTCTCGCAGAAGTTACGATGGTCCAAAGTTCGCGCTCGGCCTCGGGGAGTGCTCCAACCTGTGAGCAGCCTGTGGCTGCACTCGTGCAGAGAATCCGTGAGAAGGAAGCCAGGTCACACGTCTACGTCGAAGCACTGCTGGTCTTGATCAGACCTGGGTGCTGTGCACTTCCCCCTCTTTGGGCATTCTGCTCTGTCCCGTTCGAGTGTCTCGCACAGCGCTGCCGCGCGAGGCCGCCCTGCAGGCGCCACCGCGGGCGGCACCGCCAAGGGGGCCTCGGCAGGCGCCCCCGGCCCTCACCGCCCACCGAAGCACCCCAACCCGACCCGAAGGCCCCGAGCTGCCCTCCATGTCCGGGAGGGGGGGCGGGGCGTGGGGGGGGAGGTCGGGACCCTTCGGAAAAGAAGCACCACCTCCGAAGCCCGCACCTCCCCCCCACTACCCCCCCCCCGACACCCGGAATCCGGGTCTTCGGGTTGGGGGTTGGGGTGGTGTCTGGTCGGCAGTCGTCCAGAGGGGGGGAGGGCGGGGCGGGGGGGGGGGAGGGGGGGGGCAATCCGCCTCGGGGCGGCCGCGCGCAGAGCCGGAAGCGCAGCGACGTGCTGCCCTTCTGAGCGGCCTGGTCCCGGGCGCCCGTGCCCTGCGGTGGAGAGAGAGAGCACACGGCTTGTGGCCGCCTCGGCATGCAGGGCCCCTGCTCCCGAGGGGAGCGCCGCGGCGGGGGCTTTTATCCAGGAGCACCGCCTGGGTTAATCGATCTTCGCGGGCCTCCACAGGCGGTGGATATCCGTCCAGACAGGTCGACCGAGGTAGTCTGCACGGGGTCGCTCGACGTGGCGGACGAGTGTGCCAGGTCAGTTTCAGGTCGGATTCGCCAGTGCACGTGCGTTTCGCTGGATACAGTCAACCCGCATAGTAAGGATGGGCAACCTTCCCGAGGGTACCCTTGCATCCCCGCCTCCTCGGTCCATCCTTGGCCACTGTCGTTGGCCGCGACCCGCTCGAGAAGCTTCGAAATGAGCGTCCAAGGCCCTTGCGTCCTTGTCGCGCATCCTTTTGATACGGGCCGACTGTACGAGTGGGCCGGTTCAGTTCCAGGTCGGAGTCGCCAGTGGACGTGCGTCTCGCTGGATGCATTCGGACATTTTCGACGTCGCTTAGTGTTTCCGCCTGGGTGCACGCGGAATTCGGTGCCGCGCGTCCCCCTGGAGTGCCCCAGCAGCTTTCGTTGCAGTGCGTTTTGCGACAGGGGTTTCGGCCAATCCTCGAAAGGGACGCCAGTGCCAGCGCCCGCATGGTGGCACCTCCCCATTTCGGCACATTCCTCACCCGTTGTTTGGCCCCACGGGGACTTCCCCCTCCTTTGTCCCACCTGCCTTGCGGTACTCACGCCTGCAAATGGTTGGGTCTGTCGCCAGGATATCTGCTATTGTGGTGGTCTCCTGGTGCCGTTTTCGAGCCCCGGGTCCGTCAGTAGCGTATCCAGGATGAAACAGTAATTGGCCCCAGGAGTTGTTTAGGGAGCGATTTTGAGCGGATTTGGTTTCATCCTGCCTCCTGGTTGTCTTCTTGGGGCCCCAGCCAGTTCAGAACCCCCGGCTGCCTCCACATTCAAAGCAACCTCGACAAAGCAGAGCCGGGCAGAGCAACGAACGCCGAAACACGCGACAGTTTGTCCCATGATCATTCAGCTGGGATTTTGGCGCGTTGCAGCAGTATGCTTGCATCTAGCTTTCGCGCATCGCTTGTATACAGCTCGTCTTAAATCAGGAGCAACGTACTCGTTGATGAGGGGCGCGTGATGCCCATTCAAAACATGCTGTCTCGATGTGGTCATCTGCCCGTCTTCGTGGCCCATCCGTGGATAGCCTGCTGCTGGGCAACGCATGGTGAGGGGGGAGGACGAGGAGGAGGGGAAGGTGGAAGTGCAAGAGAGACAGAGGTTTTGACATGTTCATATAGAGGGAAATCCGTTTCGAGGCGATGAGGCGTGCTTTTCAGGCGAACGCGGGGGAGGACACGCTCTTCGTCTTGCTGCGGCCCCCTCAGGGAGTGCCTGGAAGGTGGAATTCGCAGGTTATTATCTTGAGGATGGGGGAGGTCTCGCTGATACGCACGCGGAGGAATACATCCTCCCGCGGGCCGCGCTTGGATATCTTCGAGGGTGAGCGGGCGTCTTCTAGAGCGCGCCTGGGCCCCGATATGCCTAGAGACTACACATCGACACATTCAATGATGGTCGTGAGGCGTAATGGCGGGATACTGTAGTGATGATGTGCGTTTCTGCCGCGATGTGATTCGCGGATAGGTTGATGACGGGACGAGGCGACGATAGTTTGAAGCCGTGCGACGCACCTCTATAAACGTATCGTGTTGTGTCTCAGCAAATGGTCCGCCGCTTGCTCACTGATGGTCCTGGTGGTTGATAGTCCTGATCGTAAACAGGTGGTCCAGAGTCTCAGTCGTTCCGGTTCTCCCGTCCAGAAGTTGGCCAGAGATGGCCAGACTGACCAGTGGTCGCAGTGGCCATTAGTCGTTGTGCCTAGGCTGTTGAATCAAGAGTGTCTGAACTGGGCGATTCTGGGTGGTGTGCTGTCCCCATCGTGGAGCGATATCCTAATCAGTGATGTCGAGGCCACAGGACGGTGACGTGAAAACTAAGTGAAGATTTGGCAGGTGGGCCCAGCACGGGACTAAGGTGTGATAGTATCGTTACCATGTGTTGATAAGTTGTTCCATCTACAATTTGTTCGTTGTGTTTTCAGTTGTACGTACCCAGCAGGTCAGGATAATATTGTATTATGCCCAGACGTTTGATAACACGGCGTAGCCATGTTGGTTCAGGCTACGAGGTGTAAATACCCGGATGCACACGGCGTGGATCGATGTTTGTTGACATCCCGATGTTCCAATCACATTGTTCTTCTTTGCTATCCCGTAGCGAGGCTTGTGAAGGAACTTTGACACAGTTAGGAATCCATCATGTCAGTGCAAACCGCAGCTCGCTTACACGGCAGCTGCATTCTCATGGGGCAGGTTATGCGGCAGTCACGTCGCGAGGAGCGCCAGGTTCGGGCAAGCATCCACCAAGGCGGCAAGATCAAGTTCTAAAGTTTTTGAAATTATCCGCGTTGTTATTCCTCCGTGCGATGAGTCCATCCGTCGGATCGTTCTTGCACGTCCCAACGACAACACCGGGCCGCAGTGTGATTGGCTTGGGCCGCATGCCGGCAGAGCGCTCAAGTGTCTCCACGGAGCGCAAAGACCATGCCGCCTCCAGAGCACGCATCACGGACGACAGAGGAGGCGAATTACTTCCAATATTGCATCATTCGCGACGGTCTGCATTATATGGAGCTGGTATTGTTGGCGCTTCGTGGCATGGAGAAGTCGCCACAGCAGCCGTTGGGGTCACAAGGACGATCGGCGAACCCGTGGTTGCAGGTGGACACTTGCCTTTAGTTGTCGGACTTGGCATGGGCCCACCGTACCCGCAGCGCTACGCTGAACTTGCAATTGATGCCGGATACAGGCTTTTCGACACAGCACAAGAGTATGGCAGCGAGGAAGGCCTTGGGAATGCTTTGAAGGCCGCATTCGCATCAGGAAAGTTGAGGAGGCAAGACGTGTTTGTGACGACCAAGGTTTGGGTTGATAACATGGGTTATGACCGAACCATTAAGTCTGTCCGTGAGTCGCTTGACAGCCTTGGTGGACTCGATGGAGGAATTGATTGGGTGGGGCGGAGACGTTACAAACTCGCGGATGTGATCGAACTGCCCCCTCCCCCCCTCCTCGATTAACCTCAATTAACCTCAATTAACCTCACTGGTGCCTTCTTCATTAATGCGCCCGTGCCTCTCCTTCCATGATGTTGTGGGTTCCACCGCGCCCGGCCACGCCACTGCATTGTTTCCAACTGAGTTAGGGGGCCTTGGGCACGCCATTGCGTTGTTTTGCATAGCCTTCGTTGGTGCAGACCGTTCTTCGACCGTTTTCCGCATCCGACACTCTTCTCCTCCTCCTCCTCTTGCTCCTCCTGCTCCTCCTCCTCCCGTTTCTTTCCCGTCTCCTGCTCCTTCTGCTGCCTCTGCGCCTACTCCTCCTGCTCCTTTTCCTGCTCCTTCTCCTGCTCCTTTTCCTGCTCCTTGTCCTGCTCCTGCTCCTGCTGTCGCTCCTGTCCTCCCCCTCCTCTGCGCCTATTCCTCCTGCTGCTTCTCCTGCTCCGTCTCCTGCTCCTTCTCCTGCGCCTGCTCCTGCTCTCGCTCCTGTCCTCCTCCTGCCGCTCGTCCCCCTCCTCCTCCTCGCCGCCTTGCTGCCGCGGGCTCGTGGCCCGTCGGGGCCCGCTCGGCCCTCGCGGCCGCTTCGCGATGGACAGCCCCGACGCGCGCGCCTTGGAGGCGCTCGCCTCGGACGGGCACGGCGCCGCGCTGGACGCGGCCGTGCGCGATGTCGGTGCGCCACCTCCTCCTCGCCCCCTCTCCCTCGCGTCTCTGCCCGCCCCTCCCCGGCAGGCTTCGCTGGCGACGCGCTGTGCCACATCGGCCGCCTGGCCGGCCGCCGGGGCGGCAACCTGTCCGCGGCACGGCGCGGGCAGCGCCTGCGGGCCCAGGTGCGCGGCCTCGAGGCGGAGGTTGCCCGTTCGGATCATTTAAGGCCCGTCGCAAAAAAAGTTCGCGCCCTCCGATGCCAGATGCGTGGCCTGCGCCGGGGCGCGCGTTTGTTGTTCCCCAGCGCCACAGGTCACGAATCTGGGATCAGTGGGAACGTTTTTTTTTTGCCTCGCGCAGGGCAGCTTGGAACAAGATGCGACTTCGGAGGGGGGATTTCGTCAGCAAGGTGACGACCGCATGCGATGAAAGGGGTCGCGGCGTTGGATTGGGGGCGGCGGAGGCAGGGCGATAGGCGATAGGATCAGGCGGGGCGCGTGGGAGAGGGGAATGATGCTGTGATACGCCCCCCCTCCCGCTGCCCCCCCGGCCCTTGTCCTCGCCCGGTTGCCTTGGGGTCTCTCCTGCACGTCGCCCCCGCCCTTCCCCCCCCCCCCGCACCCCCTCCCCCCGCGAGGGGGCCCCCGACGTCCGAGTCCACGCCCCGGCGAAGACCCAGCAAACATTTAACAAGTCAACCTCCTGCTCCTCGTGTTCCTCGTCCTCCTCCTCATCCTCCTGTCACTCCTCACCCCCCCTCTCCTCCCCTTCCCCCCTCTCCGACCTCCATCCAGCTCGTTCTTCTCCATCTCCTGCAGCTCTTCCTCCTCCGCCCTCCTTTTTTTGGGGGGGTTTTCAGCCATGGGTGATCAAGACGGCTACGAAACGTGCTCGGGGGCAGGCGCCCACGTTGTACCACAAGAATCAATGGAGCACAATGGGGTTGATGAGGCATGCCTTCAGATCGGTCGGGGCCGTCCACACCGAAACGAAGGGCCTCGATGGTGCTCGAAGCCTCAGAGCCGTCTGCGGGGTTGCTGGCGCCATCGCCGATATGCAGGCGCAGCGTGTTGCAGCGTACCTTGGCCAGTTCGGACACCTCGACGCGCTCGTCATAGCAAAGCACTACGATGCCACTCCGCTCCGCCTGAGCGTTCATGATCCTGTGTTGCGTGAACGCCTCATGCCATTGGCCCGCTATGCGGTGCGATCTGAGTCTAACAGGTGGACCCTCGTTGACTACGAGACGTTTCGGAAGGTATGTCCGAAACACAAGATCAAATTTGGCATTGTGGAGTGCTTTGCCCAGAGCGTCGACGTATTCTCGGTGAACCGTGACGGCCACATCGGCTTTAGACATGTGATCTGCCCGCCGTGCGTGTTGGCTCATGCCGACGCGTCGTGCACGCATGCCGCGACGGAGTTGGTCCCGTCGTTGGACCTCGAGGGGTTGCACTCGCTTTCGGCTCGAGTGGCGTACCTTTTCCTGAATGACAACCCAGACAACGCGCGGTCGAACCTCAGGAAGAAGCGGTTCGCTTCCGCCGCATTGCGGCCTCTTCGGAACGTATTCGTCAACAACACGGGTTGCGAGGGGGGGGGGGGGGGGGGGGGGGGGGGATGTCACCTCCCCGCGCCCCCTTACCTCCAGCGTCTTTCGTAGCCTGGTTCTGCAGCCCACGTTCCCCCCCCCCCTCACCCCCCGCCCCCTGCCTCTCCAGCCTCCCGCCCTGCCGCCCCGCCCGAGGTTGCTTGGCCCACTCGTTGCATCGTGTCATGACCACGTCGATCCCCGAGAGCGACGTGGTGGGCGACCTCCACGCGCTGGTGGTGACCTGCGCACACGCCCACCGTCAGGCGACAAGGAGGAGGGGGATCCGTGGCAGGACGCGGCTGACCATGGAGGCGGGGGAGGGAGGTCGAGCGGTGGAGGAGCGAGGGAGAGGAGGAGGAAGAATGCGCGAGCAGCAGCCGCCAGAGGCGAGCTTGCAGGCGGCCCTCCAGCTGCTGTGCTCGAAGGCGGTCGTCTCGCCACTGCCGCCGCCCAGGGGCGCCGCGGCGCGCAACCGCGCCTTGGCGGAGCGCTTCAGGCTCGTTGCCTCGAAGCCTTCGGACATCGGGGATGAGGTCACCGTAACTTCGTTGGCGAGGGCGGTTCGTGCTCCACCTCCATCGCCTCCTCCTCCGCTTTCTCCTCCTCATCCTTTCCCATGCCCCTCCTCCTCCACCTCCTCCTCCTCCCCCTCCTCCTCCTCCTCCCCCCCCCTCCTGCTCCGCCTTCTCATCCGCGCCCTCCAAGAGTCCCGACGTCCCGAGGGGCCCGCGGGACTCCTCTTCTCAGGCTCTGCCTAGACGGGTTCTTACTCGCTTGGCCTGAAGGTGCCGGGCATTGCACGTCGCCCTGGGCGGTTCCCCCAGTCCCCTGGGGGCCAAGCGAAAGCAACAGCAAAGGTAAAAGCAACCGCGCGGTTCCCCCCTGTTGCGCCCCCTGGGCGCCAAGCGAAAGCACGCGCGAAGGCGACCGCGAAGGCAAACGCGGAGGCGCATCATAGCATAGCATAGCGCAGCATAGCTCGGGACACCTCGAGAGGCCCCTCGGGGCAGCTCCGGCGAGAGGTCCATTTTGGAGAGCGAGCTGCCCTCCCTCCACCTCCGCGCCTGCTCTGGTAGCCCCCCCAGCCTTCAGGACGGGCGCCGAGCAAACGCAAATGCAAAATGCAAACGCGAAGGCAAACGCGAAGGCAGGACGTTGGCATATGATCGCATGGCATAGCGCAGCATAGCTCGGGACACCGCACGCGGCCCTCCAGGGGCGCTCCGGCGAGAGTTCCTCTTCGAAGGGCGAGTCGCCCTCCTTCCACTCTCCCTGCCTGCTTTGGAATCCCTCCCCCAGCCTCCAGGAGGCCCCGGGCCCCGCCTCGCACGGCGCCCCCCTCTCGGGACATGTCAGGAGGCCTTCCAGGGGCGCCCCGTCGAGAGTTCATTTTGAAGACGACCCATTTTGGGTCAATCTTAGAGCCATCTTGACTGGAATGGATTTCGTTTTTGTGGCCGCATTTTTTCTTGATTGGATTCCAACCATTGGTCATTAACCCTAAGCCTACCAGAAGGCTCCAAGAGGGGCCCCCCGCAGCCCCATCTGCTGTCAAGCTTGCGGTCCTCGTCTTTGACAGCAGGCGAGGCTCCTCGTGCGGCGTCAATGCCCCCCCCCCCCGGGTGCCATTCGGGAGTTCCCCCCATGCCTGTCTTGGCTTATTCTAATTCCAAGAGGGCTCCTGAGACCCCCGAGAGATCCCCAGAAAGGCCCCAGGCGGGGTTCCATATGGGCCCCTCCTGCTGTCAAGCTGGCGGCCTTCGTCCTTGACAGCCGGAGGTGCTTTTCTTGGGGCCTTCCTGGGCCCCTTTCGCTGCCGCTCGAGAGCCCTCCCAATCTGTCCTGGGCCCCCTCCTGGGGCTCCGAGAGTGGGCCCAGAAGGCTCCAAGAGGGGCCCCGAGCGGGCCCCCTACTGTCGAAGCTGTCGGCCCTCGCCGTTGACAGCACGGGGCTCCTCTTGGGGCCCTCCTGCCCCCCCCCCCCCCCTCCCATGCGCATCCCAGACCCCCCCCCCAACCTATGCCCTGCTTAGAAGGGTTCTTACTCGCTCGGTTTACAAGAGCCGGACAGCGAGTGAAAAGCAAAATCGAAAGTAAGGGCAACCGCATGCGCGCGTTCACCCCCAGCTCGCCCTCGCTTTAGTTTTAGCTTTAGCGTTAGTTGTAGCTTTAGCTTTTGCTTCAGGCAGGGCTTTAGTTTTCGTTTTAGTTTTAGCTGTAGCTTTATCTTCAGCTGTACGTTTTGCTTTAGCTTTAGCTTTAGATTTAGTGTTAGCTTTAGCTTTAGCTTTAGCTTTAGCTTGCGCTGAGCTACAGCTTAGTTTTAGCTTGGCTAACTTTCGCTTTGCGTTAGCTTTGTTTGACCTTAGTTTTAGCTTTATATTTGGCTTATATATCGCTCAGTTTTAACTTAGCTTTAGCTCAACTTTGGCTTAGCTTTTGCTTAGCTTTAGCTCAGCTTTAACATAGCTTTATCGTGGCTTTACCGTTGTTACCAATGCTGCTTTCCTGGAGGCTTCTCCTCCTAGGTAGCGTCGCACTGGGATAGTTTCGATAAAGAGTTGATTGGCTTGGTCCTCCTCCTGCGCCCCTCGCCTTCCCCCAGTTCACCGATGCGACGTGGAACTACTTCGTGTCGTTTCCAGTGTTGCTGCGACTTGGGGGCAACCCGTGCACTTTTCATGCCTTCTGGCCTGCGTGTCCCTCCGCCCCTCCCCCTCTCCCTCCCCCCAGTCTGGGATATTCGCGACGATCCGGACGCAATGCGTTTTAACGCATGCGAAGCACATCCCGTCAGTCGTGCCGCGATTTCGGCGCGAAACAACACAGGAGTTGTTTGGCGTGGAGGGCCCCGAGTGCGCCTGGATGGGCCTCCGTCTGCTTGGCGGCCTCGCTCCTCCTCCTCCTCCTCCTTAGAGGCGAGGAGGAGGAGGAGCAGGAAGAAGAATAGGGGGGGCGAGGAGGAGCAGGAAGAGCGGTACTTCATGCCCCTCCTCCTGCCCCTTCTCTTTCCCCTCCTCCTCCCTTTCCTCCACCTCCTCCTCTTTTTTCTCTCCCTCCTCCTCCTCCTGCCCCTCCGCCCCCCCCCCCCCTCCTCCTCCTCCTCCTCCTCCTCCCCCTCCCGCTCCTCCTCCCCCCCTCCTGCTCCTCCTATCTCCTCGATCCTCAGCCTTCTTCTCCACCGCCTTTCATGCGCCCCTGCCCTCCCTCCTCCTCCTTTCCCTCGTGGCCCTTCTCATTCCCCGCCACCTGCCCCTCCACCCCCTCCTCGCCCCCCCCCATCCTCCCCCATCGGTGGCGTTTCTGTTATTGTTGGCCCCGAGGTCTCCCCAGACAGACGCGCTGCACTTGACCGATTACTGTTTTTCCTCAATGGCAATTGGTCTGCAGAGACTCTGACGCACCACTGCGTCCCCGGGGAGTGTTCGTGTACGGGGCCACCAGATGCCAGAGCCAAGCTATTCGCAGTACTGTTGGAGGCCGGCGCCGTCCTTGGTAGTGATGTCAATCCACCGTCGACCAACCGATGGGGTTCGGCGACTCTGGCAGCCGGGCGCATCGCCCTTTTTTGTCTCTGCCACAACGTCCTTCCGCAATGCATGCTGCTCGCCTTGAAGGATTTGCGCAAAGAATATGCCCCATCGAACGACGACAACATAGCGCGTGCAGTTGCTAGGTCGAAGGCCTGGCGGTCGAAGAAAGTTTGCGACACTCCAGACCGACTGCGGTGCTTGATAGTCGCCGCCTTTGTTTCGATCCCAGTCGATTCGCTGATGTCATCCTTGCAATATCTTGATTTTGCTGGCAATTCCTTGATGGATTGCGTCGCCACCGTCGACAGCCCGGTGCAGGTTTGCCAGCAGCGATTGAGTTGCATGGCGTCCGACCCCCTCTGTGAGGCATCGGACATTGCGCCTTTAGCATCACGGTTCCTCGACGATGCTTTGCTGCAGCGCCGATTGTTCAGCATGTCGTTGGGTGCAGCTGCCCAGACCTGGTGGCGGTTTCATTGCATCGAGCAGTTCCCGCTGGCGCTTGCAGCGGTGGGGCACCCTGCTGCGTCGGCTTCTGATCGTCTCAACGCCTGCAGCAGGCTCTACTCGGAGTCGGTCTGCTGCCTGGATGCGGACTTCTCTGCCAAGGTGCGCAACCTCTTTACCGACGCGTCCGAGATGGCAGCCGACGACGAGTTTCGACGGGCTGTTCGACTCTGGGCATCCAAAACCAAGCTCACTAATATGCACATGGAACGCGCCCTTGCCGCCGTGAAGGTCAGGCTCGGCATGCGTGGCCGCGGGGCCGCTGCTACCCCCAGCGTCGAGCGGTTCGTCGGCGTCGGCTTCTTGGGGGAGTTGCTGGACTGCCATCTCCGCGCTGGCGGGGAGGACCCGCGCTTCACGACGCGGGCCCAGTTGATCAAGGATGGGCTTCAGGTGGACGCCGCCCAGCCCAAAGCCGCATCTAAACCCCCTGGCGGTTTTCTTCGTCATTTCAGCTTGTGCCGCGCAGCCGCCAAGCGCCGCCTCGGCGTGACGCGCCTGACGAAAGCCCAGACGGACCAGGCGCGCCAGGGTGACCGGACAAATCAACTCACCCTCCTATCCTCTTTCGGCACCCTTCCCGGACCCCCCCCCCCCCCCGCAGCCAGCGCCGGATCAGGATGACGAGGAGGCACGGGGAGCGCGGGAGCTGCGGAGGAGGAGGAGGAGGTGAATGTCATAGAGAGGAGGCGGGGGAGGATGGTGCTGAGGAGGGTGAGGAGGAGAGTTGGAAAGCGATATTTTTTCTGCAGGTGCTCGTCGACGCCCGTGCCTCCTGGTACGACATGTCCGACGATGCCAAGGCTGACCTTTTCGAGGATGGACATGCTCTTTGGGCCCAGAGGAGGGCCCGCGACGAGGAGCTCGCGGAGGTGCAGCGGACTGCTGATGATGTCGCTGAAGAACGGATTCGTGATGCTTTTTGGGGATTGAGCAGTGTTCGGTGCCCTGTTTCTGAGTCTACATTCGAGGCTTTCATGCGGGAATCTTGCGGCCGGACCCCAGAGGAGAAAGCGCCTGGTCACCGTGCCTTCTGCACGTCGTGGAAATCTAAGATGATGTGTACTGCCTTGGTTGAGTCAACGTGTATCCCGCCGCGTTTGGTGATTGAGGCTGATACGCCGTGCTGGAAGGCGCATCCTGGCGTTTGTAGAAGTCGAGAAGCGTGGTGTTGGGCTGAGCTTTCAGATGTCACGAAACGGTTGCAGGCCTTGTTTCCGAAACACTGCCAGGGTGAAGTGTACCGCATCCGGTCTCGTCGCAGAGATGGAGTCGCTCGTTCGATTACGGTGGCCGTCTGTCATGTTCGTCTCGCTGACCCCCCTCTGGTCTTGTTTGCGAAGTGCAAGGTCCATGCCAACGATGACCGCGAGTTGCAGAGGGTTGAGGTCCTTCGCAGAGAAGACGGCAGGCTGTGGTGCGTATCGGCGGGGATGGTCGTGCGTGGATTCTTGGTTGGTGGAGATCTGATCGACGTATTGCCTCGGGTTACCGACCTTCACGTACGGTCCCTTGACATCACGTTCGCAGCAGGCATGCCCGTCGTTGGCGTGGAGGGGCCGTGGCGCGACGTCCTCGCAGCGTCAGCCCGCGATGATGATAGCCACTTGTCCGAGCAGATGCGCGCCTGGAAGAAGGTCATGGAGTCTGGCCTGTCAGCTCTGGGACCTTCTAAGGCAAAGAAGCCGCGTCCCAGTGGTTTCGTTGATGGAGATGGTTACGGCGACGGCGACTCGATGGGCGACGACTCCGACGACTCGAACGTCGACAGGTCTGCACTGTACACGTGGACATGTGCTTCAGCTCTGCTGCCGGAGGTTCACTGGGTCGCTTTTTAACGACGTCGTTGCCGCGCCCCGCCAAAGTTGGACAAACGCTCAGGTTTTACAGCGGCCTGTTTGTTTTTGAATGTTGGGGTTCTGGTCCCAGGGCGGCCGCCGGGACGCTGGCGGAGGAGGAGGATGCGGAGGGATGATGATGAGAAGGAGGAGGAGGAGGAGGAGGCGGAGGAGGAGGAGGAGGAGGAGGAGGAGGAGGAGGAGGATGAGGGGGAGGATGCGCCCGGCCGCGAGGTTGGCGCTGCGCGCGGCGCCGACGCTGGCGCTGGCAGCCCCAGCGCGGCAGCCGCAGCGCCGCCGCCGCCGCCCGCCCCGGCCGCGGCAGCCCCCGCCAGACGGGGCCGGGCCAAGCGCGGGATCCAGTGGGGGCCGTGGACGATCGCAGAGATCGTCGACAGAGAAGGGGGTCGCGGGCTCATCGGGTGGGGCGCCGTTTGCGGATGCCACCGCAATGCAGGTGATGGCCCTGCTGCCCAGGGCTGTCAGAAGCAAGTGCACATGGGCACCGCGGCTGCAACCGCGATATCAGCGGACGAAGCCCGTCGGCTCATCAAGTGCTGGCTAATCATGGGCCTTGAGATCCCCAGAGATGCCGCCGACGGTCGCCAGCGGCACGTGCACGATATAGGCAGACATATCCGACGGTTGGCCCCCCCCGATTGGACAGAGGCCGTCCTCGATGCGAAGTTGCCGCCGCGAGCGCGCAGGCATCCGATGATGAGGGGGGGGGGGGCGGGGAGACGGACAGGGGTGGGCCTGGGGTCGGGGGGGTGGGTCAGGCCTGATGGTGACATTGGGTTTTGTTAGCGCAGCGTTTCAGCGTCTTGGATCCCCGGGGGCCTCCCTCGGGCGGCCGCCAACCCCCACCTCCTCCTCCTCCTCTTCCTCCTCCTCCTCCCCCTCCTCCCTCTTCGGCCCCCTCCTCCTCCTACCCCATCCACTCTCCACTCCTCCTGCTCTCGTCCCCGTTCCAGGCTTCGTCCTTGCGCCCTTGCATCCTCGCCGTGCACGTTGCATGTCTGCGGTCTCGTGTCCTTTCGGCGAAGTGTTTTGCAGTCGCGGGGCGCGGGGGCACTGGAACGACTTAGCAGAAACCGTTTGGAGGCCGGGATCGGACTAACGCAGTATAAGCTGTCGCGGGTGCCGTCAAGCTGCACCCCGGTAATTGTTGCGGTGCGCATTCTTCCGCAGTTTCGCAGATGTGACCCTTGCTCGGCCTCCGGTGCGTGCGCCCTTCTCACGACCGCGCACGGGCCACTTTTCAGAGTCCACCTTGCGAGTTGCTGTCGCACATCCATCACTATCGCCGAATCGCCGCCGTCGTTCCCCCTCCCACTCTTACCTTTACTACCTCATATAATTACCCAATATCCACGGCATCGTGAGAGACATCCTTCGCAATCGATGGTGCACACGCGTTGGTTTGGCTGGCCGATTGATTGGTGCCACGTGCCCCCCCCCCCCTCGCCGATCCCATGACATCGCGCCACGTATTGGACCACGGTCGCATCGTCTAGTGGCCTGTCAAGGCTGGGCAAGGATGATGAGACACTCCCCGTCGTAGTTATTGGGCCATTGCTGGATTCGCGCTCGGTTGATCATGTCGTGTTTTTTTTGCAGATGGCCGCAGGCTGCTCGTTGGTCCTGGGAGAGCGGACGCGTCTTGTGGTCTGGCCGACGCTACTCGAATAGGTTACTCTGTTGCACCCCGTGCGTTGTGTTCTTATGCCGTAGCCACTGTCATTGCTCGACCGCCCTACAGCTCTTACTTTCCCATCGTCGACCAGACGCGGCGCCTGCCGATGGGGAAGCGCGGCGCCAAGACAGAACCCTTGGGCGCCGCGTCTGCCCCCGCGAAGCGCGGGAGGAAGGCATCTTCCCCCGATGCGGCCGCGGCCAAGGCGAAGGCGCCCCGCTCTCGCAGACCGCCGGCACTCCATATGGCCGACCTCGCGGCCACCCCTGCAGCAGCGCTGCCGGCCGCAGCTGACGCCCCAACCGACGCAGCACCAGCCGAGGGGCCCGTTGCCGCCAGCACCGCAGCGCCCGCACCAGCAGTGGCGCGCAAGGTCACTGGACAGAGCAAGCGTGCGCCTCTGCCACCCATGAGGCAAGTGACGCTGCGAGATCTGCCAGCAGCTCGATTCACCCCCTTCACGACCGTGGCGACGCAGCCTGCAGTTCGGTCGGCCGATCTGTCTGTCGGCATTTCGGATGACGATTCTGAGATGCCCGGCGCGCCGCAGGGCGCTGCTCCAGCCACGCCGAAGCCGCCCGCCGCTGGAGTCGACGACGACGCAGCCACTGTCCCAGGCTCGCCACGAGCCGTGGCCGCATCCCCGCGCGCGCCCGCAGATCCGTCCAATGTGGATCTTGATCTGCCGCGCGCGCCCACAGACCCGTCCAAGGTGGATCTCGAAGGCGACCTCGCCCGCATCCTAGATGCAGCACAGGTGCGCGGAGAGGTGCCTCCAGGCGATGCTGATGATCTTGGCGCAGCTGCTGACACTGGCGCGCCCGCGCCACCTGTTGTGGCATCGGGCGTCGAGCCGCCTGTCACTGGCAGCCGCGCATCAGCCGCAGGCTTTGTCGCGGCCGCCGCATCAGCCATCGATGCCGAGTCCGAGTTCGGTGCCGGGGCCAGCGTGCCGGCCGACGTTCGCGCGGCCCTCGCGTCACAGGGCCGCACAGACCCCATGATCGCAGAGCAGTGGCAGTTCGACTCGCGCGTGTTCGGTGTTGCGACTGCCCGTGAGCTCGCTGGCGTCGGAGCGGCGCACCGTTCGCCGAGCGCCCCTGCAGTTCGCCCGCGGCCTGAGCGCCCTGCCGTTGCGCTGCCTGACGCGGCATCCGTCCAGCCGATGGCCGCGGCCCTTGGCGCGTGGCCAGTCGCGGCGGCCGACCCGCCACATGCCTCCGTCAGCGCTAGCGCCTCCGAGCAGCATGCTGAACCGCCGGGTGCCCAGCCTGCCCGCGATGCCCATGGGTGCGCTGACGGCGACGCGACGCCGATCGAGCCACAGGCCGCAGCAGCTGACCTGGAGCCTGCGTCGGCCGTCAGCCCGTCGACCGCCGCGTCAGCAGACTTGCAATTTGCAGCTGCAGACGTTGGCGCCTCCGACCGGCCCGCGGCGACGCTCGGGGCGCAGTCCGCCCATGCCGACGCATCGCTGCCAGTCGCCTCGGACCCCGTGAGTTCGCCACCTGCGCCGCCAGCGGTCGCTTCGGAGCCCGTCAGCTCACCGCCAGCCACGGCCGCTGATGCGCGGCCTGCGCCGGGCGTCGGCGAGCCGTCTCCCGCCGCAGCGGCCCCTCCGCCCGCGGCGCCGCCGGCGGCAGATGTCGCGGCGGTGGCGACGCCCCTGCGCCCTCGCCGCACTGATTCAGCTGAGTGCGAGTTCCTCGGCGATGCCCTTGGGCGCGTGCCCGCCGATGTCCGCGACGCCCTTGCGGCGCAGGGTCGGTCAGACGCGGCCATCGTGGAGGAGTGGCCATTCGACCAGGCCGCGTTCGGCACGGAGGCCGCACGTGAGCTCTCGGGCGCCCCCGTGGCGGCCTCCGTCGACGTGGAGCTCAGCCGCGCGACCCTCCCGGCGCTGGACTTGGACCTCCCAGACCTGGGCCACGAGGACGACGACGACCTCCAGCAGCTCGAGAGCGCAGGCGCGCTCCACATGCACGGCGCAGACGCCAGCTCTATGATGATCCAGGACCCACTCGGGATAATGACCCCCCCCCCCCCGCCTTCATGCGCCCACGCGGTAGACGATGCGGAGGAGGCGGAGGAGGGGGAGGAGGTGGAGGAGGGCGAGGAGGAGGAGGGCGAGGAGGCTGAGGACGTACAGCCGTGGCGGGGGCGTACCACACTATGGTGTGGTACGTTATTTTCCCCGGTGTCCTTGTTTGTTGGGGGTTCTTGCTGTGAGGCTGTGCTCCAGGACTAGGGCCTTGCCACGGGCGCGATCGCGCGCCCAGCAGCTCGGGGGAGCAACCGGGGACGCGGATGAGGAGGAGGCGGTGTATTTACTGAGGGCGAGCAAGGGGGACAAGCAGGGGCAGGAGGATGCGCAGTAGGATGAGGAGGTGGAGCGAGGCCACTCTTGCGAGACCGCACGCTCTTGCGAGAACGTGGGCGCGCTCGCGCGACGGGATGGCCGCCCGTCCTGTCGCGACGGGGGCGGGGGGGGGGGTGAGTTGCTCTAGATCTGAGTGGGCCTGAGCGATTCCGAATGTGGATGAGTCTGATTGGGGGTGAGTCTGATTGAGCTCTAGGCTTGCGAAAGGTCGACATTGGTCACATCGTCCTGGGCTTGGCCTTGGATGGATGTCGCCAGGGGCCAAACCCCGCCCGCCACTGCCCGCGGGCGCTCGTGGAGGGGGGCGGTCGCGGGCGGAGATTGCCCCGCGGGCATTTGGAGGGGGGGGGGGGGGGGGGGGGGGGCGGGTCGCGGGCAGAGTTTGGCCCGTGGATCATTGCGGAGAGGGGGTGCCGCGGGCGAAATTTCACCCGCGATCCGCCCCCCTCCGAAATCATCCGCGAGCCACGCTCCGCCCGCGACCGCCCCCTTTCCGCGCTGGCCGGCGGGCGGTCGCGGGCGAAGTTTGGCCCGCGGGTAATTGCGGAAGGGGGGCCCGCGGGCCAAACTTCGCCCGCGACCCCCCCCCCCTCCGAAATTGCCCGAGGGCGGTCGCGAGCGGCGGGCAATTGCGGAGGGGGTGGCCCGCGAGCGAAGTTTGGCCCGCAGCTAATTGCGGTTAATTGCGGAGGGGGGGGGGAGTGCAATTGCGGAGGGAGGGTCCGCGAGCGAAACTTCGCCCGCGAGCGCGAGCGAAACTTCGCCCGCGAGCCCCCTACAATAGTTGTAGGGGGCACCATCCTCGTGAGGGGTAATTGCGGTGAGCTGATTTCACCGCAGTTCTCCGCAATTAGGCTTTGGCTCGCGGGCGAAGTTTCGCCCGCGGACCCCCCCTCCGCAATTGCCAGGCGCCCCCTCCGCAATTAACCACAATTACGGTCGGGCCGAACTTCGCCCGCGACCCCCCCCCCCCCTCCGCAATTATCCGCTGGTCAAGCTCCGCCCGCGCCCGCCCGCGGGCAATTGCGGAGGGGGGGCGTCGCGGGCGAAGTTTCGCTCGCGGCACCCCCCCTCCGCAATTACCAGCGCGCCAAACTCCGCCCGCCCCCCCCCCCCCTCCGCACTTGCCAGCGAGCCAAGCCCCGCCCGCGACCGCCAGCAGGCCATTGCGGAGGGGGGACGTCGCGGGCGAAGTTTCGCCCGCGGACCCCCCTCCGCAATTATCCGCGAGCCAAGCTTCGCCCGCGATCGCGGGCATTGCGGATGGGGGACGGCGGTCGCGGCCGGAGTTTGATCAGCGCCCACGTGCACACTGCGCCTGCAAGGACTGACCCGCGAAACCGCATTGGACCCTCGCGGGTCTGTCCTGTCGCCGTCTTGGGGCCCTGAGGCGCGCGCGTGCTTCCGTGCCATCGCCCGCGTATAAATAAACGCGGCGACGCAATCTAGCAGTTCCTGGCCCGCGATGCCCCCTTGGGTCGTCGTGGGTCGCCTTGGGCGTATATATTAAAGAACGCTGGGGCGTCCTTGGGCACGCCCAGCAGCCGTCTTGGAGCCCCGAGGTGCGTGCGTCACTGGGCGAGCAACGGGGCCTCGCGCGCCAGGGCTTGCGAGGCGCGCACCTCGAGGCTCCAAGACGGCTCCAGAACAGACCCAATAGCGGCACAGCGTTCCTGGATAGAGGCGCCCAAGGCGGCCCAAGATGACCCGCCCGTCCACCGCGCCTGACGTGGTTGACGTAGGGCCATCGCCCGCCGGTTTTGGTTTGCCCCCCCCCCCCCCCCGAGGCCCCGGACGACGAGGACCTCGGGCCGACGGATTCCTCGGCCGTGCTCAGCGAGGCGCGCCTCGGTGCTATTCGCGCCGCGGCCGTCGAGCCCATCGACGCGATGCTGCAGCAGTGCGTCGCGAACTTGGGGGGGGAGATGTCGCTCGCCTTTCCGAAGGCCATCCGCAGCGTGGCGAATGTCCTGCCAGAGCTGACCATCGGCTCCATGTTCTCGGGCAGCGACGCCATGACCATCGTCACCGCCAAACTATTGTCGGCCTTCAAACAGTTCTATGACATCGATGTGGGCCTCAAGCATTGCTTCTCGGTCGAGAGCAAGTCTGACAAACGGACTTGGATCATGAACGCGATCCGCCCAGATCATTTGTTCGCAGATGCAAACCAGCTGTATCCAGATAAGCATCGGGCGGTTGACATCGCGACTGGCAAAAAGATGAGATTGCCATATTGTGACATCTTCTCGGCGGGGTTCCCGTGCAAAAAGAAATCCCGCAACAACAACTCACGCTCCTTGTGGCGCAATTGCATCCGCGACGGCACGGGCGACACTGGCAAAGGCTACCAGGCGCAGATGCCCCCCCCCCCCCCCTCCCCCCCCCGCCACCAGCACCGCCACCGCCGCCCACATACGGTCGACGATGGTCGAGATGTGGACGGCGAGGAGGGGGATGGTGATTGATATGGGGCGGTGGTTGGATCGGTTCATGCGGGGCCCCGCTGATATTCGTGAAATTCTTTCCAGGCCTCCGGGGCGCGTCTTGGGGGGGGGGGGGGGTGAGCTTCGAGAACCGCCCCGTGTCCCAGTGCGGCCTCAGATGCGCCAACTGGTTCCTGGCGATTTCGGTTTGGACTGCGGGCCTTGTCCCGTTCAGGTGTTTCCCTGGGCTGGTAGGCATGCCGTGCATTGGGCCTTTGAGGCCTTGAGGCGTTCCGAACCCTTTATGTCGGATGTTGCCCAGTCGCGCTCATCATAGCGCAGGCTGCCTTGGCGTACATCAAGCACCGCCGCCCCCGGATCATCATCCTGGAAAACGTGCCCACGCTCGCAGAGGCGTGTTTCCACCAAAGTCCCCGATCACAGGCGCGACGTCCGACCCTGGTGCACCGATGTCGATTCGCCAGGGTTCGACTCGCGTCATTGCTATATTGCGCCCCCCCCCCCCCTTCCTTCTTCTCGCCAGGGAGAGGACGGCCGCCGGGACGTCGACTACATCGCGCAGACCCTGGAGGAGCAGCAGTACTCCATCTTCTGGGACATCGTGGAGGCGGCGGAGTTCGGCTCGCCGGCGGTTCGAGAGCGCTTGTACGTGATTGGGGTGCACCGCTCCGAGTTTCACGTCATGCACCCTCGTGATGCCGCTGCCCTTGGTTTCGAGACTCGGCGCGTGACAGTTGTACCTTCTCTCGCTGCCACTGGTTTCGCCTCCCGCGTGTTGACCTCGTTCAAGTGTGACTCGTTGTCCGTTCACGATGGCTTTGTGATGATGGACACTGGCGTCCGCAAGCTGTTCATGCACGAGGCTGGTCTTACTGGCTCAGGGAGCGGGAGCGGGTGCGACTTAGATCCAGATGCGGATCCCGAGAAGGTTTGGCAAGACGAGCACTACACGCTCTTTCGTGAGTTCAACCTCGTATACCCCCTCCCGACATCGGAGCTTTCGGACATTGACGAATCGGGGCTTAGCCGTCGGCAGGTGGAGGCGGCGTATTTCTTCGACAAGGTCCCTGGGCCCCTAACGACACGACTCCCCTGCCCGCCCCCTCGCCTCATTCAGATGCCTCGCGGCATAATGCCGCCGATCCCCATAGCACACATGCCGTCTTCGAAGCGGGCGCGCGAGGGTAGCCACGGGGGGTGATGGATGATGGGTAGGCCTTGACAAACTGAACCAGCCCGTCTTCCATGCCCTGGCGGCCATCTTCGGAGACGAGCGTGGAACCAAACCCACCAACCCCGTTCCCCCCGCCCCCCCCCCCCCCCCCTGGGACCCTCCAGGACGCGGAGGGGGAGGAGGGGGATGACGCGGATGGTGTGGAGGCTGAGTAGGAGGAGGATGAGGAGGAGGAGGAGAGTGAGGTGCTCGCCCAACGTGACTCATCGCTGCCATCGCCAGCCCCATGCGCCA
This sequence comes from Prorocentrum cordatum, assembly GCA_963575745.1. Lineage (NCBI taxonomy): Eukaryota > Dinophyceae > Prorocentrales > Prorocentraceae > Prorocentrum > Prorocentrum cordatum. Next base: position 371,802 of record CAUYUJ010011079.1, read on the forward strand.
TGCCGGCGGGTGCCGTTTAGTGCCCGCATGCATGGCGTTGTGGCGCGCGGCTGGGGCAGCGTTGATTCGTGTTCTGATTTCCTGGCGCTTCATATTCCAGCAGGTATATCCCTCGGATGCCCCCGTGATAGCTGGGCGCCAGACCGATTTTTACGATTCGGCGCGCTCCATGGGGCGACTTCTGGGACAGAAGGTTACGCGCCGCGATACGGACCGGCGCTTCAAAAACCCGTGGCATTTCAGAGTACCCACCCTCATCGAACACTCGCGAATCATTATGCGGGTGGTCTTCCATGAACCCAGCGGGCCCGTTCGGCGCTCGCTCCGGGCGCTCGACGGCTTCGAGCTCATGCAGGTCGCTGGTTGGGACTTGCGGCGCAGGGGCATGTCCGACCCTGCCCCCTACAGCGACGCCTTGCTGACTTCGTTGGCGGGCAACGTGTTCAGCCTGTTCGCCGCCGCGCCGGTCCTGTTGGCAGCGTTCGCGTTCATGGGCCACCAGCTGGTCGACTCGAAGTGGCCCAACGATGACGAGGCTGAGGTCGAGGCCGGTGCGCCTGCCGATGCGGCCGATCTGTGAGAACGGCCAACTAGGGCTTTCGATGAGGAGGCCGCGCGGTCGGGGAAGGAGGAGGACGAGGACTAGGATGATGAATGGGGTTGCGTCGAGGGGTCCCACTTGTGTCGAAGAGCGTCTCGTGGGCACATGGACACGCTCCTCGTGGACAGGGGCTCGATCGCGTCATTGCTCATTTGGTCTGACCGCGACCGGGAGGGATTCAGGTTGGAGCTATCGGTTCCAAACTCGGAGGGGACATGTTTAGAGTCTGCGCCGCTCTAGGTTTCTCAAACGTGTTCCCTCTCCGTTTTTTTCGGCCCTGTCCGGGGAACCCTCGTCGTCATCGTCGACGTCGTCGTCGTCGAAACCGATGCCACGATAACACGATAGCCGAAACAGGGGCATGTGGAACCGCGATCGCACGATAGCACGATATCACGATATCGGTTTAGCGTGGTGCTTCTCGCGCTGGTCTTGGGGTGGATACCGGTGATGTGTCTGCGTGGTTTTGTGGATCGGGTGTCGCCTGTGGCATATCCACATGCGTGCTTCTCGTGCGGGTAATTCTAGTGGTGAGTTGGCGCTGTTTCTTGAGATGATTCCAGTGGTGTTTCTCGAGCTGCTTCCCCGAGTAATTCCAGCGGTGCTTCTCGCGGTTTTTCGTCGGTTAATTCCAGTGGCGCCATTTTTCTCATCCTTCTCTTCCTCCTCCTCCTCCTCTTCCTCCTCCTCCTTCTTCCCCTCCTGCTCCCCGTCTTCCTCCTCCTCCTCCTTCTCCGTTTCTTTCTTCCGTTCTTCCTCCTTCTTCCCGTCCATCTCCTCTACTCCGCCTGCGAGCAGCCCGTCCGTCGCGGACGGTTTGCCCCCAAGCCCGTCACGGACGGTTTGCTCCCAAGCAAACCGTCCGTGACGGACGGGCTGCTTCCAATTGCTTGTCTTCTCGACGCTTGCCGCTCGCAGGGGGGGTGCAGAGGTCTAACGAGAGGGGGGCTCGCTGCCTCGTTGGATCGGGGCTGGACACCAGTGCTCGCCACGCTGGAGCGAGGTGGAGCGCTGCGCAATCACATGGTATGAATTGTTGATGGTATTGTGAACTGCGGTTGGACATGTGTTAAACGGTTTTGTTATGGTTCGAAGTTCTTGATGCGGTTTATGGTTTGTATGTTTTTTTTCTGATATTCGGGTTTCGTGAATGCTGGGAAGTTGGAGATTTGGGCGGAAGGCGCCCTTGGACCATGTTTGTGGAATGTTGGCGGTGCTCGCAGTGCGCTTACAGGCACTGCCCTTTGAGCGTTGCTAAAATACCGCGGTGTTTCAGCCTTGGTTCTAGTGTTACTGCGTCTTAGGGCGGCAACCAGTGCACTTAAATACCTTGGGCCTGTGTCCCCCCCCCCCTCCCGCCCCCCCCCCCCTCCCCCAGTCTTGGATTTTCGCGACGATATGTGCTCCAACGTGTTCCGCGGGTGCATAAATAACATGATTTCATACATTAAACGCAGGATTACGCCATGTGTAATTTTGCGTCCGACACGGCCAGACTTGCACACCCTGTTTTTTTGTAGAAAACAATGGGTTTTACGCATGCGAAACACATCCCGTCAGTCGCGCCGCGATGTCGTTCCGAAAAACAGCGGTGCTTCGCGCGCTGCTTCTTGGGGGTTGACTCGGTGGTTGTTCTCAGGCTGCTCTTGGAGCGACTTCCATTCGTTTTTTTTCGTGGCTTTCTGGATCAGGCGTGTCCGGCTACATTTTCACTGATGCTTCTCGCGCGGGCCATTCCAGTGGCGTTTTGGCGCAGCTTCTTGCGGTCGCGCTTCTCCTGGGGTGAATTCCATCGGTGCGTCTGCGTGTTTTTTTATTATATGTCATGCCTGGCGGTCCATATGGGCTAGACGGATCGCGAAGTTTGCGACGATGATAACGCGGAATAGAAGGACCACGAGGAGGAGGCACGCCAGGGGCGGAGGAGGACGAGGAGGTGGAGGCGGAGGATGAGGTGGAGGAGGAGGGACCATGGCGGCCGTGCGGCCCGAAGAGGTTCCGTAGACGCACGAACTGCACGGTGCCCGTCCCTCGCATGCGACGAGGAGAGGATGAGGATGAGTGTTTCTCCTCGTATTCCTCCTGGTCCTCTTCCTGTTTGTTCCTCCTTCCTCCCCCCCCTCTTCCCGTCCCCCTCCTCGTCCGTTGGCGGCGCAGGGTGCGTTGCATCGATGCTTCTCTTTCTTGGTGGCGCAGCATTGCGCGGCTTCGCAATGCATTTTATCGAACCCGCGCGGAGATGAGGGACGTCTCTGCGCAGGCCGATTGGTTCTTTCGCGCCCACTAGGAAACGTGGCGTCTGATCGAGCCCCGCGATTAATCCTGGCATCTCGCTGCGATCTGGGTCAGAGAGCACCCATCTCCAGGGGGCGCCCGAACGGTTCACTGTTTGGCGTGGGTCGCCCCAGCCCCTCCTCGTTCTTCTCCTCTCCTCCTGGCCCCTCTCCTCCTCATCCTCCTCCTCCACCTCTGCTCCCCTGTCGTGCTTCTCCTCCTCCGCCGCCTCCACCCTTCTCCTGGCGTGAACGACTCGGGCCCCTCCTCTGCCTGGCTCTTTTCACCTCGTGACTCGTGGTGCGAGTCGTTCGGGCCCCCCTCGTCCTGGCGTCAGTCGTTCGGGCCCCTTCTTGGCGTGAGTCGACCATGGGCATGGGGTCCTGGGGCCTGTCTAGATCGCCGACCAGCTCCTCGCAGGGCGCTGCTCCATGATTTGATTCGGGCCGACATCAAACGCGAATCCCCGTCCGTCGTTTTCGCGAATGGTCGTCGTCGGGCATGTCCGACATCATCGTCGACGACATTGCTTGCGTCATCGCCGTCGGTCGCGTCTGGTAGCGCGGTCGTCGTTCTCGTCGTCCACGTCGTCGTCGGCGTCGTCGGTGCCGCTGTCGACGTTTACTGGGCTTGATCCAAGTCCACAGCTTGTCTGATCCGTCGCAGGCGTTGGCGTCGTCGTCGCAGTGACGTCAGCGGTGCGTAGCTGGTTTTGGCCGATTCAGGTCAGCTGTCTTGTTCGGGAGCGGAACAGATGGGGGGTGATGACTGGGGGGGGGGTGGATTTCCTGGCGCGGGCCATGATATTTCCCCAAATTTCATGGCGCCCCTGCTTATTTCATTACGTCCCTGGCCCCTCCACTGGGCCGCGCACATGCCGCCGGTCATGATTTGCACCCCCCCCCCTCTTGGACCCCCCCCCTCTTGGCCGCTCCCGACTTGTCTGCGCCCTCTCACCCCCGCCGCATCACTTCACCATGGGGAAGCGGCCCGCGTCTGCGCACCTCCTTGCAGGGGATGCTGCAGCACGGGCTGCCGCTAAGCAGAGGATGGACAGCGATTTAGAGAGCGACGAGCCGCCTTCCATTGGTCATCCGAGGGCCCCCGCGCCACGGCGCCAGTATGCGACCAATCTTAAGAAGGGCGCGCACGAGCGCCTGGGCGGCGTTCCTGACGGGCGCACCTGCGCTTGCTGCGGCTGTCTCGACACCCAGCAGGACCCAGTCGATGAGTTTTTCGAGATTGCGCAAGAGATGTCGTGGGGGAGACCGGCCAGGGCCGACGGCAAACAGGAAGGGTCTGGATGTTTCTATTGCTTCTCGATCTTCAGGGCGAGATATAAAGTGAAAGGCTTGAGTTTTGGGGACATGCCAGAGTTCCTCGGCAGGGGCGCGTCCAACTTTACCAAGTTCTTGGACATGCGCAAGGCCTTGATCGCCTTCCTGAAAGAGAAGGGGGGTCGAGTCAACCGCGTTGCCTGGCACGACATCGATCGGAGGTCGATTTCCGTCGTGTCTACCTCGGAGACTGCCATCCATGAAGCAGACGATTTGCTGCACGACTACGATTGGTATGTTGCCGAGAAAGGCGACCCAGAGACGAATGGATTGGGCCACAGCATCACCTACGAATTCGGCAAGAAGGAAGTCCGCGTCCCCAGTGCGCCGATCAGACGGGTGACCCGGCAGCAGAAGAAGAGCGTTGAGGACAGACGGGTCGTGCACGACGGCAACGACGAGGACCATATCTACGACGACCAAGCCGACGATATTCTTAGAGAGTCGTCTTCGATCATCGCGCTTCCGCGCGCGACAGGGACCTTCGAGCGGAGCAACGCGGCCAGCAGCAACGGCAGCAGCAGCATCGGCCAGCTGAGGCAAGCTGCGCATCCCGCAGCTGGCCCCTCGTGCACATCAGACGCTGCTGGCTCGGCTGGGGGTCTGAGTCTCGGCTTCGCTCGCGCGAAGGCTGCGTCGACGGCCCCGGCAGCCTCAGCCGCGGCGGCAGGCGGCGCCACCAAGAACGCTGGTGCCAACAAGCCCCGTGGCCGGAGGAACGGGAAGGCCGCGGCGCCGATCAGTGGCGGAGGTTCTGGCGGAGCTACTGGCGGATCTACTGGCGGAGCTCCTGACGCAGGTGGCGCCCCGCGGCCAGGTCCGAGGCGTCGGGATATATGCGCCACGGCTAGGGCCATCGTCACCGAGTTCAGTCAGGCGCCACTCGAAGACGAGCAGTATTTTGGGAAGATGTGGAAGAACCACACTCGCTATTGCAAACGGGTTGAAGACGATCTTGATCGCAGGCTCGCTGCTTTGGACGCTGATGGGGAGATGGATGATGCGCTGCGCGATGAGCTCGCCGCCGCACAGGCATGCAAGAAGCAGATAGCCGTCGTGCGCGCCATATGCTCGCAGATCGCAAGTGGTGGGCTCGACAGCGCCAAGTTCGCCGAGGTGTTCGATGCGCAGGTTGCTTTCCTCCGCCTCCGGCCCGAGGTCGACGACATCATTCCGCGTCACTTGAAGCGGGCGCGTTTCTGCATCCGAGTAGCTGCCGCCGCGGACCCGGACACGTTCTGGTCCCTCGTGGCGCCTGACACCCTTGTCCAGAAGGGGCACTACCTTGAGGATTCAGCGCAGACAAAGGCAGGCGAGCTCATCTCCGAGCGCATCATGAAGATCTGCATGGCGACGAACGCAGAGGCAACGTTGCAGACCTATTTCCCAACAGATTTCGAGAAGTTCAAGTTCACCGAGCGATTCGCAGCCTTCACTGATGACTTGGCAGCTCTGTGCACAGTGGTCAACTTCGCCGACGCGGAGTGCTGCGACGCCCCAGAGAGATTCACCTTGCAGTTGTTGAAGCACGGTGAGCCCCCTGTCGACCGCACCGTCATCATTGCACCCGTGATTTCGACTGTCAACATCACTCGCTTGACCGAGGCCCGTGACCTGATCGCGTCGCAGAAGACCATATCTTCTACTCTTGGCGATTCGTCTGCTGGAAAACGGGTCCTCAAGGAAGCTGCACATGCAGTTCGGAAGCTCACCAAGTGCGCGGCGCACGCCGAGCAGCTGTCCGTAGTCTTCGAGCGCATCGCTTTCTGCCTGGAGTCGGCGCATGGCCTCCTCGCCATGCCTCGACTTACACCGATCACGGACGTCGGCTTGGGCGATCTGCAGGGTCTGGCCTTGGAGCTCGACATCATCTTCACAGAGGTGGCGGATCGGTCTGGTCTCTGGTCGCACCCAGCGTTGACCGATCGGGCAATGGTGCAATGTCGCATAGATGCTGGCCCTCCGCGGCACTGAGCATTGATGCGACCGTCGGCGCCATTGCTCGCAATCGGTCGTTTCACGCTGGCGCGCGCCGGGCGCCACAGGTGGGGGACTGCGTCGGGGCCAAGAAGGTGTTCGAGATGACGGTCCGTTCGAAGTCCACCGCTTGTTTCGCCATGCTCGACCAGCTCGCGCGCGTGGCGTTCGAGCCCATCTGTCGTCGGGTTCTGGTCAACGACTCCTCTGATTTTACCTCGGTGATTGACCAGTGGGCTTCTAAGGCGTGGCCCGCGCTGAGCGACATGTGGTATCGCATCGGGCAGAGTGATGCGACGCGTCGGTGGTTCATGGAGTTTGCAGGTGATGCCACCATGCTCGACCTTGTGGACACCGCTGCCTCGTTTTGCACTGATGTGCTGGCTGCGTTCGATACCATGATGAGTGACAGTATCTCAGAGGACGTGGCCGTTACCTTGCGCGGTTCGATCACTTTGATTCGCAAACGTGCCGTTTCCATCAAGGAGGGCATGCCGCCCCTCGCATCTGACATCGACACCTTCCTTGCCTCGTCCAAGTTGTTTGATGACGCCGCGGTGGGCGGCATGGTGTCCGCCGCGATCGCTTCCAAGGTGGGCGGCGGGAGCAATGATGCCTTCGCCCAGTTTGCGCGGACCCCCTTTGGCCACCAAGTTTCATGAGGTTATCCATGTTTAGGTGGAGCCCTCGGTCCGTTGGTTTTCTCCCAGGGCGACGACGGCTCATCGCCCGTCTGCCGAGCGAAGTCGAGCCGAAGGGGCGTCCGCGCGGGGGGGGGCGCATCGATGCGACCGCCGCCCCAAGATGACGCAGAAGTTCAGATCTGCGAACGCGGCCATCGACTCTGGCATCATCGACGTGGTCGTGAGCGCTGATATGGGCCAGGCCGCCATGGATCAGGTCCTGAACTTCCGCCTCGCCACTGACGAGGAGGTAGTTGCAATGCTTGACTTTGCGGATCTTGCACAGGGCCCTGTTCTCAAGTTGGAAATCTCGTACATCCAGGCGTGGGCCTCCTTCCGCGCGGCAGCGGCGCGGGTCCTCTCCCACTTGGCGCAGGACGAACTCGTGGACAAGGATTGCTTCACTGCCCTGTCCAGCCTGCACGCGGAGCAGTCCGCGTTCCAGACGTTCATCGAGGACGGGCACGCGGACAAGCTGTTCGTCTACGATGCGAGCAGGAGCGCTTTCGCCTTCGCGTCTGCGAAGTTCGGCGAGATGCCCGCCGCAGCTTCGACTGAACTACAGAGGTGCGGCGCCGACGTCGTCTCTCGTGCAGCTGCGGTGTACACGAACATCGTGACGTCAGAGGTCGAGGGCCTGATCCAGTGGTGCGGTGACGACTGGCGACCGCATCGCGGGGCCCTTCTCAACGACACCAAACGCATCCTCGGCATGGTGAACAACCCTCACTACAAGAATCTCGGCGCCCGGGCAAGCACGCTCACCGAGACAGTGAAGGGCATCCGGTCGGTGAACGCCACGCTCGGCAAGTTCGGGCCCATTGTCGAGGAGTCGACCTTGGTCGAGGCGGGCCGAACCACCACGTACGCCGTCCACACCGTGGTCATGACTCGCGTGTTGTTCGGGATGCGGGTAGAACTCAGACGCCTCCCCGCGCCCAAGCAGAGGGACATGGCCGACAACCTTCTGTCGCTTGTCCGGGAGAAGAAGGTTGATCCTGGCTCGGACGTGCGCGAGGCCTTCGTCAAGCACCTCGGCGGCGACGCCGCGCCTGCGCAGGAGGCCGCTGGCGCCGAGCGAGCTGCTGCGGAGCCGACGGGGGCGGCGGCCGCCGCGGAGGGCGCTGCTGCGGGCGAGGAGGGCCAGCCCGCCGCCGCAGCCCCCGCGACGCCCGCTGCCCCTGGCCGCGCCGCTGGCGGGCCCCGCAAGCGGCGCAAGGCCCGAGGGTTGCAATCCACTCCATCCTTCCCCAGCGTGGCGCTCCCCCTGGTCCTTCAGATACTCCTCCTCTTTCTCCTTCTCCTCCTTCTCCTCCTCCTCCTCCTCCTCTTCCTCCTCCTTTCTTCCTCCTTTCTCCCTCCGGCCCTCCTCTACAGGTTCTCCCTCCCTTTCGGGGCCCAGGATTTTTTTTTCGGATGGGGCCCGAGACGGCCCCAAACGGCCCACGCAGCGAGGGGCTGCCGCCCTTTCCTCTGCAGCTCTCCCGATCACCCCATTGGGGCCCTCTTGAAAAACTCCAGGGCCGTCTTGGGAGTCCTTGGGGCCTCATTTGGACCCCCCGCCCCCCCGCCCCCCCCCCCCTGGCGGCCTTCGGAGGCCCCGGGCGAAGGCCGGCAGCGATAGGGGGCTTGTTTCTCGCGGACGCTCACGCACGCGTCCGCGTCGCCGAGGGCGTTCGCGGTTGACCGCCGTTGACGCCCTTCAATCGATGACTTGACCCGTGAGAAACCAGCGTGCCCGCCAGCTTTCGAACCAGGCGGCCCCTCCTGACTTCAGCGGCGGCAAGGCACCGAAGCGGCGTCGCAGGAAGGCCGCTGCGGGCGATGCTGAGCAGGGGGCCAGTGAAGCCGCCGGAGCTGCTGCTAGCAGCAGTAGCAGCAACGGCAGCAGCAGCAGCAGCGACTAGGATAGGTGGCTAGGTGCAGCGCGCTGGCGAGGGCACATTCGCCAGCCGCAGGTCGGGGATGGCTCGGGGGCTCGGGGGTTACCAACCGCGGGCGCAACGATAATCGCGCCTCGTGCGTCGCGGTCTGCGGCGTAGAGCCAGCGCGCGCCTGGGCCCTGGGAGGGAGGATGAGATGGATGGCGGGTTGAGGGGGGAGGGGGCGAGGTCATGTGGGGTGACGGCTTCGATTAGGATGACGAGGTAGATCAGTGATTTGGGAACGGATGACGTGCTCACCGCTCTGTGCATGCTTGATTGTGAAGTTTGTTTCGTGGGCACTCGCTGGTCTGCGACTCGGGGCGTCGTGCAGACCACAGCTCCAGCTCTGCCTAGAAGTGAGTTCGTGGCGCGTGGGCGCCGGCGATGTGAAACTTCGGATTCTCCTCCGCCATATCGGAGCGTTATCGCTGCTGCTGTCAGTTTCGCATTGTCACAGCCCTTCCACTCCTGGGGCGGATCGCACTTGGTTGGTCGCCGTGTTCGCGTTCATGAGTGGATGTTGGTTGGCACGTGCTTGCCCCTAGTTTGCCCCCTAGCTTGCCCCCTAGCTTGCCCCCTAGCTTGCCCCATCCGCCCTTCCTATATGTCCCCTCCAGCCGTCGCCGCTGCTGTCGTCATCTCCCTCCTCATTCGATTTGGAGGGCTGACGCCGTGTCCGCGACCCTGGCAGTTGTTGGGCTGCCCACGACGTTTGAATCAATTCGCCAGTTGATAGCTTGGCGCAGCGGCATGGTGCGCTCATGCTGGTTGGCTGGTTGGTTGTTTGAATGTGCGCCAGCTTGGCTCAATAGTTGGATGGTCGGTGGATTGGTGGATTGTCTGAAACGGGATCGCCATGTGCGCCTGAGTGCTGTCTCTGGCGAGCCGACGGGTCGTGTTATGGTTGTTGCGAAGGCCGGCTCGCATTTCGGTGTATATTTTCTGCTCCGCGTGCTTGGTCAACTGCGGCAGAGGGCCGGGGCTGTTCATTTTAATTGTGGAATTGCGGAGGGGGGGTGGTTGGTAATAGCGCCGAGCCATCACGGTGTAACACATCCGCCCCTCCCAACAAATACGCATGAGTAATTCGAGGTTGGGTCTCGGGCCCGATCATATTGGGAGGTTATTTCAGCAAGCGCTTCCACAGTTCATCGAGGTTTTCCAAATCGAGTTGACTTGCAAGCGAGTCGTTGGAGCGGGGTTGTCTCTCTCGGGCGCATGGGCCGCCTTTGCGTCACTGCGCCTACTCGTCAGCTGTTAGACCTCGCATCGACTACTGGCGTCCTCTGCAGAACCACCCAAGAGTATTCCGAGCGACCACGCGGCGGTCTTCGTCTCTCCGCACGCTCGCGCGCCTCCTTTTCGCCCGTCTGTTCCCGGGCGGGTCGCCAGAACAAAGCTCTTGAAGGAGACGCTCTGCGCACTCTGCGAGGAGATCGACTTCTCGCCCCCCCCCTTCAAAAACTCGCTGACACCAAGGAGCTCATCTACGCGGCTGCTCGTCGGGTCAAGTTTGCCGCGGAGCTCGTCGGCCCCGGCGCCCCCGAGGAGGAAGTTTCCCGGTCTCTCTCTCTCTCTCTCTCTCTCTCTCTCTCTCAGAGCCCATGGGCTTCGCGAGCCCAAGGTGATCCACCGCGCTCTGCGCGCGTGCCCTGTCCTTCGCGAGTTCACCTGCGAGGATAAGTTTAAGTGGCTGGTCTTTTTTTGATTTCTGCGAGAAGGGCGGCGAGATTATGAGGGGGCAGTGCGACGTCGACGAGAAGGAGTGTAAGAGTGACAATCGAGCCTCGCACATTGCTCAAGAGCGCAGGATCGTCGTGCTTCGAGAGCTTTCGGCGACATGGGCACCAGCGCACCGCCGGCTGCATTTAAAGGCTGTCGTCGACTGCAATGGGGAGACGGCGGAGGGCCTAGATACGGGCGGACTATCTCGGCCGATTACTGGGGGGACGTGGCCAGGGAGATGGGGGGCCAGGGAGGGTGAGTTCTCGCGGGTCGGCCCGTTCATTCAGTCCTGCAGCCCGTCTACGCTTTGGAAGATTTCCATTGAGAGGTTGCGCGAGATCTTGAATCGCCGCCCTGGCAGCGCGCCTGGGGTCGACGGAGTGCTTTTCAGTGCGTGCAAAGCCGGTGGTCTTTTCGTTGCAGATGCTCTCTGCTCCGTCTACTCCTTCCTCCTCGACGGCGGTTCCCCCGATGGCGATTTTAACCGCGCCCTCTCCGCTTTCCTCCCCAAGTGTTCGGGTGATCCTCGGAATCCTGGCGGTGGCCCCGAAGGCAGAACTCGCGGTACTTCGGCCGCGCGTCCTCTTGCTCTGTCTAACGCAGACAACACAATTGCGGCTAGTGCGATGGCTGCTTCTCTCGTTCATGCTGCAAGCTATACTGTTGCTGAGTGTCAGACTGCGTGCGTCGCTGGGCGCCAGATGACGGAGCGCGTGATTGAGCTGGGCAGTCTGCTCGCAATCGAACAGACAGTCAATCATGGGCGCGCTGCCGGCGCCGCCCTCATTGGTTTTCGCGCGGCGTTCCCCTCAGTTAGCTGGAAGCTGATGAGGCGCATCTTGTGCAGAATGGGCATTCCCTCCTTCTTCATCGAAGCCATCTTCTCTCTCTACACCAACCTCAAAACCTACGTGAACTTTAAGGGAAATAGGGGCGCGTCCTATTAAATTGGGAGAGGGCTGATGCAGGGGTGTCCGGTGAGCGGGGTCCTCTACATTCTCGTCGCCGACCCTCTCGCCCGCTTTCTGCGCCACTCTTTGCCGCCGAATGTTCCTGCTCAGTTGTTTGCGTTTGCGGACGACTTGATCGTGTTCTCCACGTGCAATTTAGAGTCCTTGCCCATTTTGATTGACGGGCTGAGATTATTGGGCGAGATCTCCTGGCCCCTGATTCACCCCGAGAAGTGCGTGGTTGTGATACCCTGCGAATTTGATGAGTTCCATATCAGAATTAAGTTCCTGGAGCACGGGCTTGACGTAAGCGCCTTCGAGCTTAGCGACGATGGTAAATACCTCCGGATCTTTGCGGGCCTCGGGGGCGGGAACTGTCTTGGGCGAAACCCTTCGGAGAGCTTATTGCACGCGCTGAGCCCTGGGCCTCAGCTTCGCCCTCAACATGATCGCTCATAATACATTCGCGTTCCCCGTCGCGAGTCATGTTGCACAGGTTCAGGCGCAGACTAAGGATGTCTTGAGGTGTGAAGAGCGCGCGTTGCAATTGCTTGCTGCCGCCCCGAACAGCGCCATCCCCCCCCCCCCCCCCCCCCCCCCCCCCCCCCCCCCCCCCCCCCCTCAGGAACCTCACCTTCGTTGGTTTCAAGCCGGCCCTGTGCGACCTTAAGAGTGCGAGTATTGCTGCTACGCATCGCCTGGCGGCGCGGCCCATTGCCCTTGGGCGCGTGGAGACGCGCCTCGATGACCTCATTGGTGGGGACGAACACGTCGTCGCGCATCCGTGGATCCCCTTGTTCAGAGACTCTACTTATGCACACGTGAAGAGTATTGTCGGCGTCGTTGAGCAGATCCTTGGGGTGCCTCAAGAGCCTCTTGCGTCCTGTTTCCAGGCGAAGGTCCAGCGCGCCGTTAGGCTGTCTGTCCCTCGATGCACGAATCCCTAGCTCCCAGGTGATGATGAGATCCCGGCTCAAGGGGTGGGTTCCAGATGGCTCCCCTGGAGATGAGCCTTTATGGTTCATCCGCATCAATGAAATCGCCAGAAAGTTGCCCGCCTGTATTCTTGCCGCCAAGTTCAAGACACTCTGTAACGCTTGGAACACCACTCAGAGGCATTAGTTGGGGACGCAGAGATGCAGGATGGGATGTTGCGCTGTCGGGGGAGATCGTCTCGTTCATGATATGCGATGCCCATCTCTTCAACAAGTGATCTCTGGGGCCCTCCCTGAGTTCCCACCCTCCCGGGGCCCAGCTAATTTTTCTTTTCAGCTCATCGTGTCTAGGTGCTCTCTCTCTCTCTCTCTCTCTCTGTATCGCTCTCTCTCTCTCTCTCTCTCTCTCTCTCTCTTTTTTCTCTCTCCTTCTCTCTCTCTCTCTCTCTCTCTCTCTCTCTCTCTCTCTCTGTCCCCAATTATCTCCTTTGCGTCGCCATCGCCTTCGATCTCATGTTTGCCTGTTTCGACGATTTCCGAGTGAGCGGTCCAGAAGGGTCGGCCGCGACGCAGAGGCAGGCGCAGGCTCGACGACGGCAGCTTGCCCGCCTCTCTGCTGCTGCACGAGGCGTGCTCCGACGGGAGGGGGCGGGTCCGCTTCTCATCTGAGCGCTGCACCCGCGGTTCCCCCGTCTGCCCACCGTTCCCGAAATCGTCTGGGGACGAGCCATGTGCGCGACCTCCGTCGGACCAGCTCAACGCGCACATGCAAATGATGCTGGATGGGGGCGACGGTGCCGCTTCTATTCTCGACGCGATGGATATGCGCGCCGAATTGTTGGAGAGCATTGAGACAAATGGCCCCCATTTCCTGGGGGAAGCTGCAAGCGGGGACAGTCTGTTCGACGAGTTCGCACCAGATTTCGCGGCTGCGGCTTCTCCTTTCAACTTCCTGACGGCATTGCCGTCGCCGTCGCCGCTTCGTCGGGCGACGACTTCGCTGACTTTTGCAACGGCTGGGAGCGCGTCGAGGTGCTCGGCTCACTCCCGAGGGCTGTTTCCGCGGGGGGCACGGGCGGCGCGGGCCGCGCGGCCTAGGCGAGCAGGCCGGAGACCTCCCTTCGAGGCGTGGGCTCGTGTAATTACGCAACATGAATATTACGTTCCTCTCTCCCCTGATGACGTTCGGAAGATGTTCGCCCCCCCCCCCCCCCCATCCGCGTATTGTTATTTTGCACATTTGGGTTCGCGGGAGTTGGGTTTTCGCGTGTTTTCTTGTCGAGATGTTGCCCCCGCTGCAGCGCTGGTTTCATTTCGGCGCTTCCGCTCGTTCCGAATCGCGCTCCCGCTGCAGCGCTGGTCTCATTTCGGCGTTTCCGCTCGTTCCGAATCGTGCTCCCGCTGCAGCGCTGGTCTCATTTCGGCGTTTCCGCTCGTTCCGAATCGCGTTCCCTTTGCAGCGTTGGCTTCATTTCCGCGCTTCCGCTCGTTCCGAATCGTGGTCCCGCTCCAGCGCTGGCCTCATGATTTCCAGTGCCATGTCACGGCAGGCAATGCACTGCAATGTGATGTTCCGCTGTGAGAAGCCATGCCTTCAGCTGCAATACCAGGATATACAGTGTTTGACAACGCATTGCCGCGCCATGCTATGTCATGCTCCGCTTTGCTCTTCGACGCTCTGCAATGTTATGTTCTATGCCGCTGTGCGATGCCATTCTTTGCGCTGCAATACTTTGCGATGCAATTCTGCACTTCGCACTGCCACGCCATGCTATGACATACTACGCTCCGTCGTGCTTTTATACGCCCTGCTACGCAGTGCTCTACAGTGCATCGCGCACCCTCTCGGGATCATTGCCTAGCTCGACATCCGACTGTGCGAATATAGAGGATCTCTGCGCCGTCGTAAGGGATGGGGGAAACGGGGTCGGACGCGAGATATGACGCGAGCGCACCTAGTTTGCCTCCTCCTCCTCCGCCTTTTTCTCCTCCCCGTGCTCCTACGATTTCCCTGGTTCCCAGAAGGGTCCCAAGCCGAATTGCACACCACATCGTCAACCTCGCACTCTTGAGCCTGCCTCTTGGCTGACCTCTTCGCGAGCGGCTTGGAATTCGCATCGTTATAGAAAGCGTTCCATTCATCGCGCATCAGGTAGTCAAGCTGCTCCATTGATTCTTGTGAGACGGGGGCGCTCCTCGAATGTACTACTTCACGGCATTATTCGGGGCTTGGCGCCAGGGGGAATTTCTTTAAATCAACGATTTCCGCCACCTCGAGTCGAATGCTGTTTTACAGACAGGGCACTGGGCATCTTCGCCCACATATCCGCGCCGAGCGCTTCAAGTCATGCTTCCTCATCATATGCGAGAGCAGGGCTTGAAGCGTAGCAGACGTCGGAGGTGGGTCGGCTCTAGCACTCACGCCGTAATCGCATACTTGAGGACGCGAGGGAAAGGAGGAAACGACGGGAGCCGAATCGGCCACATAATCGCTGTTAACAAATCTTTGTGCCAGCGGGTTCCACAAGGAACCCGCTGCTCGCACGAGCTACCCCCAGTCCTGAGGTCTCTCCACGGGTGGGGGAAGGGATAACTTCGAATGTTTGATCACGCGATCATGCAGCATCTCAAAGTCGGTTCGGATCCGACGAGACCATGGAAGACCGTCATGTGTCACTGGAGCGTGCAAGAGTGCATGTAGCTCCACAGAGCAATCGAGCAACACACGGCGCAATTACACGAGTTGAGCACGCCGCACTTCACAATCAATCGATGGCGTGCTCATCTGAGTGCGTCAACATCACGATTCCGATCTGGTTGGGATCTGGATTCGTTGAACTTTTTTTTCTGCGGGCGTATTATTCCTCCTCCTCTTCCTCTTTCTCCTCCTCATCCTCCTCCTCCTTTCCTTTTCCAAGCTAAGGCAAACATGTATCACAACCACCACCGCCAGGCCAGCCCGTTGCCTCTGGCCCGGTCAAAATTCATTCATTTCGCCATCGAGAGGAGGAGAAGGAAATTAACGATACCGCTGCCATTGCCTCGACATAGCCTTTTTGAGGCGTCCTGGAAGGCCTTCGTCGGCACCGCTGGATTCGCTTCGGAATCCAGGCCAGAATGGACCCCAGGAGACGTCCAGGGAGTAGCGGGCCCTGACATCATATCGTTAAGAGTTTGTGCTCACTTTCGGCTCCCAGGGGCCCTCACCAGGCCCCATGCAAGACTGTCGAAAAACGAATCAGGCTGAAAAGCCGGTCCCACGGAGGGGTTGTGGACTTTTGCAGCGTTCCGGACTTTCCCCGGGACGACACGCTGCCCATTTCCAAGCATCAACGTCCCGAGCTTTTCCCAGCCTCCCGCCCCCGAGCTTTTCCCAGCCTCCCGCCTTGCGGAGCGGAGCGACACGCTACCCGTTTGCGATGCATAACGTGTCGTTGGGGCCGCCGCCGCGACACGCGAGGCAAAATATCCCGACCGTAATGGTACCCGACAAACTCCTCCAAGAAAGCGACGAGCTCGAGGAATCCCATCAGTTTTGTCGTCGTTGTCGGAGTTTCGTCGTGGTCTCATCGTTCTCGTCGTTCTCGCCGTCGTCGTCGTCGTCGTCCTCGTCGTCCTTGTCGTCGTGAGCGGGGGTGGGGCAGGTTCGGCGCTGGCGCAGGGGCACAGGTAGCAGGAGGCGTTTTCTCGACTCCTGTTGATCTGGATCGATGTGGCCTCGAGGATTTTTCAACTTCGAGCCGATTCGACCTCCACTTTGTGGATTCGGTTTGGATTTGCCCGGGCGGGCCTCGACTCGGTCTGGCGAATGTTAATTTATTTGCCTGCCAGTTTCTGCCGATTCGAGGTGTTTCGACGGCCGATGCGATCTTCCGCTTCGATCATGGGTCTTCCGGGCACAGTGTAGGGAGGTTTTGCCATTTTTGAGTGTGCAAGTGCGCGCTCGCGCGCACGCGCGTGTGTGTGTGTGTGTGTGTGTGTGTGTCTGTGTCTATGTCTGTGCCTGTGTCTGTGTGTGTGCTTGTGTGCCTTCTGCCTCGTCCGTGGGTCTCTGTGCTGCGTGGCTTCCTGTGGGCGAGCCCTGCGTTACCCCGTCTGGCTGCTCGCGTGAGTACCCTGGAGCGCCCGTGCCTCTCTCCGCCTGCCGACCGACTTCGCCGCGTCGCTGCGCCGAAATAATGTGTGTGTGTGTGTGTGTGTGTGTGTGTGTGTGTGTGTGTGTGTGTGTGTGTGTGTGTGTGTGTGTGTGCGGATTGATTGTCTCTTGCCGATCATTCGCGTCTGGCCGTTCGCACCAGGCGCTCAGTCTGGTCTGGCTCACGTTTGCTCGTTTGACCTTTCCCCACTTCTTCGTGCACTTCTGCTGTAGCGCACGCATCAGACGCGCGTTCACAGTTCGCGCCAGCGCGTCCCGTCCGTGCTCCCCAGCGGCTGGCGCAGCGCTGCGGAGAAGGACAATGTGTGAGCGCAGACTCCGCGCTGATAATTCGTGGTCCCGCTTGCCCCGTGCTGGCACTGGTTCTTTCCAGCAGCGGTCCGGCTTCGCACCTCTCTGAAGCGGCTGGCAGTTGTTATTGCTACGTCGCTAGCCAGCTGGGCTCTTCAGAGGCCCGCGGACGTTAACAAGTGCGAGTGTGCGTTGGTATTTGTCAGTCGTATGTCTTCTTCCCCCCGCTCGGTCTTGCCTTCCTCTCCCCTGGGAGCCTACGGCTCCTGCTTTCAAGAGCTGCTTTGGTGCGCGGCTTTCGGGGAGCGTGAGGGATCAAACCCAAACATGCAACGCACTGCATGCAACGATCGGCACGCCGCGAAGAAAAGGTCACTCTTGCTCGGGGTGATTACTGCGTGTAGTGTGTTGCCGATGGCTGTTCCAATGTTGCGGAGGAGGAGAAGCATCAATGTACAGGCGTTTTCCTTCTCCTTCGGGTCTGCTCCTTCGATGATGTGTCGGCATTGGTCGTCGATTTCGTGTGTGTATCTGTAGTTATTCTTCTTTGTCTCCGAACGGCCAGCGTTCATCGGCGTCGTGCGGGCAGTGAACGTCGAGCTCTTCTTGAACGTGTTACTCGTGTTTGTTCGGACGTGCTCGCCGCCGCTTGTGCAGTAGGCCTCGACCTGGACTGGTCCGTGGTGGTTCTGGGTCCTCTGATTGTGCTGAAGTGCAACCACGACAAGAAGGCATCATCGCAAGAAACACGACCAGAACCCTGGATCCCTTTCTTTCTGCTGCATTTTAATAGCTGGATCGATCCGTGAGGGTCCCGGGGCCCGAAACAAGGCACAATTGCCCGATGCGACACAAACTCGACGTCAGGATCTCATGGACGTGCATGTTGTATTTTCATCACGACGCCCTGACCCGAGGGGTGCACACTCCTCGAGCCCGCGGTTGCAGGCCCTTGGCTCGAACGGCCCCGGAGCCCGGGGAATGCGTGGAATCGATCTCCCCCCCATCGCAACTTTTCACAAATGCCGGTTTTGTGTTGCGGGCCCTGGGACCCGCACGGATCGATAAGTCTCAGAAAATGCAGCAGGACAATGGGGTCCAGGGCTCGGGTCGGATTTTTGCATTTTTTCTTGACGTCGGATCTCGTGGCACACACAGACACAGAAACATTTTGGCACAATTCTTCAGTGTCGCCAGGATGTCTGGGCCGCTACGTTCTGACCAGAGCTCTGGTCGTGGACGTCCTTTGGGGCGCGCTCTAACCAATGCCTCGAGGCGGGTCCAGCCGTGCCTGCGAGGGCGCACCAGAAGGCCCCACACCAGGTCCAACGCACAAACACACACACACACACACGCACACACGCCCATGCACACACACACACACACGCCCACACACGCACACACACACACACGCATACACACTCACGCGCGCCCACGCATACGCATGCCAACACACGCACATACCCCCCGCACACCCACACACACATACACACATACACATACGCACACACGCCCACACACACACACACACACACACGCACACACAGACATACACACACACACACGCTTACACACACGCGCCCCCCTCCCACATTAAGTCGGCGGCGCAGAGGAGCTTCAGGCGCGACGCACACACATGCACACGCCGACCCACCCATGCATGAGCCCACACACACACGCCGAAACACACAATGTCGCCCACATGCACAAACGCTCACAGACACTAGCACACTTACAGTAACGCACAAACAAAGACACGCCCACACCGACAAACACGCACACAGACACACACGCCCAAATACATAAACACACACAGACACACACACACACACACCTACACACACACACACGCCTACACGCACACACACACACACACACGTCCACACACATACACACACGCCCACACATGAGCGCCCATAAACGTATACACACACGCCCACACACAAACACACACAGAAACACACGTCCACACCCTCACACTCCCACACTCCCACGCGCACACCGGCACACACACAAACACACACACACACACACACGCCCCCCCCCCACGCACACGCCACCCCGCACCCCCCGCACACACATACACACTCAGACGCCAACACACACACACACGCACCTCTGCGCCCACACGCACACACACACATACACGCCCACACACACGCACACACACACATGCCCACGCACGCATGCACGCGCACACACACACACACACACGCCCACACACACACACACACACGCCCACACACACATTCACAGACACCCACGTTCACACACACACACGCACACACGCTCATTCCTTTTTTTGTGCCGCGGCCACGCGCTTGGCGACGGGCGTGGTAACACGCCCACTCCCACATGCACATACACGCACGCACACACACACACACACACACACACACGCGCGCCCACACTCTTTCGGCTGCGCGGCCCCGCGCGCGGCGACGGGGCGTAGAAACACGCCTAGACCCACACACACACACGGCCACATACACACGCCCACACACACACGCCCACACACACACACTCACACACACACACACACACACGCCCTCACACACAGACACACACACATACCGCTATGGGCGGGCATCGAACGATTGCACGACCACGCCCGCACACACCCCCACACCCACACACACACACACATACACAGAAACATGACCACACGCTCACACACAAATACACACGCACCCCACCACACACACACACACGGCCCACACACAAAGATGTTTGGCGTTGCGGCCCTGCGTGGTGGCAGGCGTATAAGGTTGGAAAGCAGCAGCTGGGCCCACGCACACACAAACACACACGCCCACACACAAACACAAACACACAGCCACACGACCACACACATTCACACACACGCCCACACACACTCACACACACGCACGCCCACACACACACACGCCAACACACAGAGCGACACATACACACTTCCACACATAGGCACACCCACACACACACACATAGACACACAAACACACGCGCGCGGACACACACACACACAAACACACGCCCCCCTCCAACACGCATACCCGCATTGTTTGGCGTCGCGGCCCCGCGCACACCGACAGGGCGGAAACCACACACGCGCGCCAACACAGACTCACACACACACACACACGCACACGCCCACGCACGTATGCGCACACACACACGAACACACCCACGCCCACAGACACATACACACGCCCACTAACACACAAACACACACACACGCACACACACACACACACGCCCACACGCACACACGCGCCAGCACTGAAACGCCCAAGCACACACGCACACACGCACACAGGCCCACGCACACAAACCCACACACGCACACACACACACACACACACACACACGCCCCCCCCACAACACGCACACACACACACGCACACACACACGCTCACACACGCCCAGACAGACACACACACACAGACGCCCACACACACACACACCCACACACACATGCACACACATGTCCCCACATACAGGCCTCCCCCCTCCCCAATACACACACGCCGTCACACATAGACACACACACAGACGCCCACAAACACATGTACGCACGCACACACACACACACATTAGCCCCGCACACATACACATACACACACACACACGCCCACACATACACACGCCCACACAGACACACACGCCCACACAACCACGTACGCCATCACGCACGCCCACCCACACACACACACACACGCGCACAAAGACACACAAGCACACGCTCTCTCTCTCTCTCTCACACACACTTACACAAACGCAAAGCCCCAGACACACACACACACACACACTTTTTGCGTCGGCGGCTGGGCAGACGGTGACTGCTCCGGCGGATGGGCAACAGG